>JAMKQA010037167.1:0-13970 GCA_024699735.1 Posidonia australis | reverse complement strand
CAGGAAGGGGAGGAGAACCTAGAAATCTACAATTCAGACAAGTTTAGAGATGATCTGTGTGTACCTGGCTGGAGTTGACTCGCCGGAGCTCTGGAACGGCGACTGGCTCTGCTCCTCCGCGCGACGCTCTGGCACTCTGGTTCTCTCTCTCTCGCTCTGAATTGTCTCCTGAGGTGGTGGGAAAGCTCTAGAAATCGTCTCACCTCCTGAATTGTGAGCTTGCTTCTCCATTTATAGGTGAACCCATCAAACGGCAACCCATGTAACAACCCAACAAACAGCTAACGGACTCCACAGCTGTGCTCCTAACAGCCCCGACATGCTCCAACGGCTGTCCCCCATTCGTTCCTCCGGAAGCCAACATAATGGACGGCCATCCAAAGGTTTGTTGGTGGTTGATCGAGTGGCTGAGCTACCTTGGAAGCTTCTGGTTGATGCTAGAATGGTGTGGCTCGGGCTGGGCTGAATGAGCTCAGTGAAGAAGGAGTGAGCTCAGGCTGAAATGGGTTCGTGAGGTGTTAAGGAGAGTGGGTTCGGTAGAGAAATGGAAATGGTTGAAAATATTTAAATAAATTGGTATGAACTTTGGTCAATAGTGAAAAAATGTGATATTGCTTGAATTTGATGAAATAGGGTGAATGGGCTTGATTTAGGGAATGCAGGTTGAGCAATTTTGAGTCTAGGGTCCAAGGTGGACTCAGTCGGGCTCAGTGGGCCTGAACGGGCTTCATGGGCCTAAGTGGGCTTGTGTGGGCCTTGTGGGCCCCCCATGGGCCCAAATGGGTTTAGGTGGGTCCAAATGGATCAAATGGGCCCAGTCAAGTTGAATTAGAGTCAAATGGGCCTAGAATAGGCTTGTGGACCCAAATAGGCTCAACTAAGGCTTAATGGGCCTAAGTGGGCCTTCATGGGCCCAATTGGGTTTCCATGAATTAAATGGCCTAATGAGGGTTTGTGGGCCCAAATGGGCTCAACCAAGGTTCAAGCTCAGCCACCAGATCCTCATCCTGCAAAATTGGAAATTTGGGGTGTCTACACCATCCCATGATTCTCCCTCTCTAGAGAACCCTGAAAAGCCAACCCCTCCCTGGGAAGGTTGTCCTGTCTCTCAGTACGCTACCAACTACGGGGCACGTGTCCCACCCGTATTGGCTACCATAGGGTACGCCTTCTCACGATGTCCTCCACACGATGCTCAAGAGGGAGTGTCATACCTCCACACCCGATGACACCCGAGTCTCAGTGCTCACGGCGACAATAAGAGTTTCATACCTCCCGTCATGCCACAAGACACCTCAACCCGCGGACCACAACCCTAGCTTGAGACGACAGTCAAGGAGTCTCATACCTCTAGAACCCGACGTCCCTCAACCTCAGGTATCTCGATCCCCGACCACAACCAAGGAGTCGTGCCCGACCACTGGAGAATGTCGTCACATTTCTTGGTCTCAACGACACAGTCCCACACTGTCTCAGTCCACACATAGAAAACTAGGAAAACAATTTTCCAAATCTACCAACTCATCTCTTTGAAATCCACTTTCCAAAAGCATTTTATTTCTTTGGAAACTCTTTAAAAATCCCGACAAAATGGCACATCAGGTGTCCCAGGAGACCACCACTGATGGCCCACAATCCCATCTTACAATGACAATACAAACCAATTTGGAAAACCACTGCATTAAAATATATTTTTCCAAAAGGAATCCAGGAAAAACTCCAAAAATGCCCTAGCAAACCCACGCATGTGGAGCGCATGTCTGGCCAGCGCCCATAGTACTTTCATCTGAATGCCAACAAAGCCTAGACCAGGGGCCAAAACAGCTGCTGAACCCATGCATGTGGCTCGCACCCCCAGTTTTCTATTACAATTCAGGTGACCTGCAGTAGGGCACCCAAAAATGGCCTGAGGTGGGAGCTCCGATCGGAATACTAAACAATTACCAAAAATCTCGAATAAAACATATATGGTAGACCCTTGAGTCTACTCCAAAACCCAATAAACAAAACTGAAATCCATTCACCATGCATCAAGATACAAAATCGCAAAGGCATAAGGATCAAAATGACCCAAATCTGAACCACCGACATAAATACCCATAAAAACCATAATAAATTTCCCAAAATTCTAAAACATTAAATTTAGCCTAGATTACATGCATCCTAGGCATTTCTACAATTTTACATGATTTCTACAGATTAAATTGGGGATACGTAGCTAAAACGAGCTTTAGCGACCCTCCGACCAACTCCATTGAACTCCGACGACGTCGCACGTCCACTACCACTCCACGACCTCAAGGACATCGCTCCAGAGCCTCCCGTGCCGCCACGAGCTGCCGCATGCCACCGCCTCCGGTTTCCCACTCTTAGGCTCTCTCTCTCTGTCACTCGTACCCACCAGCAAACCGGAAGGAGGAGTGAAGAAGAAGATCAAGAAGGAGTGGAGGGGGGAAAAAAGAGGAGGAAAGGAAGGGAAGGAAGAAGGCTTGGCTTGGCTGGGACTCTAGTGTGTCAGAGAACACTCACCCCATGCACGCGTTATATACGTAGGGGAAGAAGTCGCTGCGCACCTACCGACCAACCCCCAGCACGCAGGCACCAGCCAGTCTCCGGTGACCCTCCAGCCTCACCGCACACAACCCAACAGTTAGCTTCAAGGCATGAGCCAACGACTCCCCACACCAAACACTCAACCACCAATCGGCCCACAACGTGGGCCCCACGTGGACCCACACCCGGGCCCACAAGCACAGTGCCAATCACGCATAAGAACATGCAAACAGAAGTCAGTCCACGAGGCCCAAGCCCAAAAGCACAAATCCACACAACAGGCCTCAAAACAGTAATACCTGTCTAGGAATAAATTCATTAAAATGTAAATAATTACAAAATAAATTTGACAGGTATTGCACAAGTCCTTTCTATGACCCCCTTAGGCATTCCTTAAGGATGAATTCTTTCTTATGACCCTCTGAGGCAATCTTTGAGGTTGTCCTTTCTTATGACCCCCCATAGGTAATTTCTGAGGCTAAGTCCTTTCTTATGACTATGTAATCTCTAAGATCATGTCTTTTCTTATGACCCTCTTTAGAAATCCTTGAGGCCATGTCTTTTAGTTCGACCCCTTAAGAAATCCCTAAGGTTGTGTCCTTTGTTATGACTCCCTTAGGCAATCCTTGAAGTTGTGTCCTTTTTATAATCTCCTTGGGCAATCCTTGAGGTCGAGTCCCTTTTATGACTCCCTTAGGCAATCCCTAAGACCATGTCCCTTTATTTAGACCCCCTTAGGCAACTCCTAAGGTCGAGTCTTTTTCATTGTGGTAGTAGTTAGGCTCATATCCAAGACAATCTCTTAATTTGAACACATCTAGGTAGTGCCACATGAGAATATCATCTCACCTTAAAGCCAATTTCATGCTGAAACTACCTTTAAGGAGGGGTAATCTATAGATATCCTGTGTTTGGGAACTCCCTTACCCTCTTTGAGTTATGTTATACCACTTCATAATGTACCCCACCCCAAAATCATGTCTCTCAAGCTCGAAATCTCATCTAACCCCTCTAGTTTATAGAACGCCATCAACATTGAACGCATGATATCTAGCATTCCTCATTAAACACTAGATCCAAAGCGTTTTATGGCCTACAGCAGAATTATTCCCTTTTTAGTCAACTTGCCTATTTTGGATTTAGATAATTTTCAAAATTCTAACATATCCTCATACCTTTTATGGAGATCATCACAATCCCTTGATTTCAGTAGTTAAATCCTATTGATCTCTTGACCAACTTTGACCAGTTGGCTATCAGGGGACTTAGAACACTAGGATGGACGCGTGCTACATACAACGCTTATCTCCCTATGTAACGCTCCTAATTCCCATAATAATTTAAAACAAATTAAATTATAGGAAATTAAAAGCTAAACAGTAATATCAATGACCAGGAACATGTGTGTGTGGCTATGAGACTTTGGATCATGTGCACTATGCAAAAATCCATCTGCTAGCCTGTACCTGCAACCCAAAACCACGAAGAGCAGGCATGAGTGACAAAAGTCACCTAGCACGCATCCCATGAAAAACGACAAAAAACAAAACTATAATTAATTTTTCTTTAAAAATAATTTCACAAACCTTTTCACCAAATCCACCAAAACTCAATAACCCAAGCACTACAGGCTGAAAATCACAAAACAGGGCCCTACTAGCCAAAACAGCAAATAGGGCTCTACTAGCCTAAAACCACAAATAATGCCCTCAATGGCCAAAGCCACACACAATGACTCGAGAAGCCTAGCACCAAGCAACCAACTATAGCCACAAGTAGGCACTAAAGTGCACTACACTACTATGATGAAGTCACCATGTGTAAAAGCGATCACCGACCCGTGATTCTCTCATCTAGAGATCCCTCACAAAGTTAACCCCTCTCTGGGAAAGTAGTCTTGTCTCTCAAGACGCTACCAGCTACGGGACACATGTCCCACTCACACTGGCCACTATAGGATACACCTTCTCGCAGCATCCTCCTCACGATACTCAGGAGGGAGTCTCATACCTCCACACCCGACAACACCCAAGCCTTAGTGCTTACGATAACAATAGGAGTATCATACCTCCCCGTCATGCCACAAAACACCTCAACCCATGAACCTCAGCCTCAGTCCCACGAACGCTAGTCAAGGAGTATCCTACCTTCATGACCCAATGAACACTCACCTTGGTTTCTCAGCCCTCGACCTTAACTAAGGAGATGTGTCTGACCATCTAAGAGTGTCGTCACATTTTCTAGTACAAACGACACAGTCCCACAGTGTCTCGGCCTACAAATAGAAAATCAGGAAAAACCATTTTCCAAAATGGGCCAACTCATCTCTTTTCAAACCATTTTACCTTTTGGAAACTCATCCAAAAATCTCGACAAAATGGCACATCAGGTGTCCTACAAGACCCCCACTGATGGCCCACGATCACATCACAATTGGGCAAAGCAAACCAATCTAGAAGACCTCAAAAATCCATTTTGAGAAAAGCATTTGGGCCCTTATTCAGCATACCGAAAAAGAGGCTCAATATACAAAAAACCACTGGTTTGGAAGATTGACCATAATCGATCGACCAAAATGAGTACAGGCACCCAGAATGGTCGACCGAAAAACCAAGTTGGTTGATTGAAAATCCTTGGTTCGGTAGACCGAATAAATTCGATCAATCGAACTGGGAGGCATCGATCAACACTCATGGCCCAAAATGGTAGATCAAAGGAATTCGGTTGGCTGAATTTCGACTATAAGGACCAAAATTGACAAAAATGGCGTACCCAAAAAGGTTCGATATGTCGTTTTCTATGAAATCAGAAAATGACCCAAACCTACTGTCCAACTCTTCTCCCATGTGGGAGCGACGGGCGGACCTTCCAAAAAACCTTGATAAAATCCACATAAAACATAGGTTGTAGACCCTCAAGTCTACTCCAAATCCACACAATCAAAATCAAAAGCCATTCATCATACAAGGATAAATAAATTCGAGAAGCCACATGTGTCGTAAATGATCCAAAACCACACAATGCCATTAATGGCTACAAATACTACAATAAATCACCATAAATTCACAATAAATTCTATGAATGTAAATTTACATAGATTTCATACATTCCTACGATTTACTACCATTTCCATGCTCTCTACAACATAGGGGTGAGGTGCGTACCTAAAAATGCGACCTCGAGCGAACAACGCCAACTCCAACAACACCAGGCGTCACGACCACTCGACAACCTCAAGGACACCTCACCAGAGCACTACACGCTACCACATGCTACTATTCATCCTCGAGCACACTAAACAGAGGAAACGGGGGAGAAGGAAAATGGGGGAGAGGGTGGGGGAGGGGTGAGGCAGAGAAGGGGGTGAGTGGAGGGAGAGAGAGAGACGATGGAGTAGGTGGTAGCATGTGGAGTGGAGGGAGAGAGAGACAATAAGGTGGAGAGGAAGGAGGAATGGTGTGTTCGGGGAGAAGCAGATGCAGGAAAGAAGGGAAGGATGGGGCTGTTGCATGGGGAGGGTGCGTCGACTTAAATAGCCATGTAGGAAGGAAGGTAAGCATACATGCGTACCAACCAGCCTCTACCTACCAATCAAGAACCCCACACATGCACAACCACCCACTCCTAGCACGAGGCCAACTGCAAGCCTCACCAAACGATCCACAAATGTGGGCCCCACATGAACCCACACAAGGGCCCACAAGCACAGTGCCAACCACACATAGTGGCAACCACATACAGGAGCATACAAAAGGAAGCCAGCCCACGAGGTCCAAGCCTAAAATCATAAATTCACAAAAATGGACCTTGGGACAGTAACACCCGCCTAGACATAAATTCATTAAAAATTTAAATAATTACAAAATGAATTTACGAGTGTTACATCCTACATTCTACACCTGGCTGGTGAGGCCCTCCATGTTAGTAACTTTCCTAATTTGGAAAAGTGTGAACTTTGAATTCCTACCATTTCTAGAGGTCTATTAACCAAGTGTAGTGTAACGATCCAGATTTGGAAGTGGTGTTTTGGCCAAATGTTTTGATGGAGTTCTGGATCATTAGATGTTGACTCCTTTGCATTCAATGTGAAACGCAACTCTAGTAGCGCTCAATGCTTGGATTATTATGTTTCAGGCCTTCTTAATGTTGTATCGTTGTGTGGTTGTACCGACCTTTGTGGAGTTTTGAGGGTTTTCTCTAGGCTATGGAGGTTTGTTGGTGTACATTGGTGGCCAATCTATGCTTGCACGAGCCACATGGATGGGGAGTGGTCGCGTGGTCTAGTTTCGTGCTCACGGCCTTCTGTTGTCCGTCTTTCCTTCCTTTCCTTTCTTTCTTTCATTCTTTTCTTTTCTTTTTCTCCCCTCCTTCCCATCCTCTTCTCATCATTCTTCTTCTCCTTCTCCTTCTTCGAGATTTTAGAGGGAGTGAGGGAGAGAGATGAGACAAGAGAGGGTGAGAGAGAGAGAGAGAGTGAGAGAGAGATGCTGTGAGAGGGAGGAAGAGATCATCGCCAATCCGTCACTACCACCATTACTGTTGGGAGGAGCTGGGGAGTTGCCGAGGAGGAGGTTCTGTTGTTTGTGCTTGCGTCGCTGCGTCTTCGTGCCAGGTACTCACTCCGTAAGCACTTTTTGGTTTCCAATTGGATTCCTAGGTATATGATAGTGTGTATATGATTATAGTAAATTTTTAAGAATTTATGAGCATTTATTGGGCCATTTATGGCTAGATGTGTGGTTGGTAGGTGAATAGTGCTCACTCATCCTTATTTTGTGTTTCTTGTCTGGTTTGGAAGATCTCCTTGAGATCTTCAATTTGATATATTATATGTGTGGTTTGGTGTGGTGGTTTATAGGATTGGGCTTTGGGTCCCGTTTCAAAGTACCCTACTGTCGCCTGGTTCAACATGCCATTTTTGTTCAATATATCGTTTGTGTTTAGTATGGGTTTTGGCTCCCAGATAGTCCTCTCGACCCCTTCTTCAATCGACTAAATTTATTTAGTCTTCTGTTCTAGGTCTTGGGTGTTGACTAAGCACCTGGATCAATCAATTGATCATTTTAGGTCGGTCAAATTAGGGAATTTTGGACAATCGGATGGATTTCGGTTCATCGCTTCTGGTGCCCTGAGTCTAGATTTGGTCAATCGTTCCATTTTGATTTGTCAATCCAAGCCTTGATCCTGTATTTATATATATATATATATATATATATATATAAATCCTTGGGAGATAATTATGATGGCCTAATTGACTAGGATAATCATTAGAATAATGGTAAGATTATATGACTTAGAGATACCTAGTCTTCCCCTAATGGTTAGATTGGACAGTAGGGATCATGATTTATCCCTAGGTTTAGATTTTAGCTTGGTTTGTATGTGGTGTACTGAATGAGATCTTCATTGGCACCGTGTGGGTGTTTGACACTAACCTAACTGTGCTCTTATGGGATACGAGCTAGTAGACGTCCTACACTCTAACTTCAGAACTAAGAGTTCTTGGCATTGTTTATTGTGACCAAGATACTTAAGCATCCAACCAATCTTAGGGAGGAGAAACACCTCTAAGGTTGTGAGTTCCCTGCTTCAGGATGAGGTTCACATGTTGTGCGGCTTTTCCTGGGTGATCCTTATCCTTAGAAGGCATTGTTGTCACTATTTTGGGTGTTTTTTGGGTTGTTGTTGTTGGTTGAACAAGGCACTTTATAACCCAGACACTCCCAAGGTGTGGTTTTTCTAGGCCTGATGGAGGAGTTGTCAGGGCTATGTTTTGAATTGTGGTTGTGGCTTTTTGTTTCATATTGCATTTGAGCATCATGTTTTGTGAGATTTTGGAAGGTTATTTAAAGGATTTTGAAAGGGTTTTCCAAAAGGGTTTTGGAAAGAAAAATGCATTAGTTTGCAAATTATTTTGGAAAAGAGTTTTTTGGTGTTTTCTGTTTATGGTGGACCAAGATACTGAAGGGTCGTGTTGTCTGGACCAAGGAATGTAGACTACATTCCTAGGTGGTCGAGAACGTTGCCTAGGTTGAGGTCTCGAGACCAAAAAGCTGAGGTGTGTTCGTCGGATCCTTGAGATATGACACTCTTAGATTATCATTCATGAGACCAAGACTGAAGCAGTGGGACAAGGTATCGATTGGGCTTGGAGGTATGACACTCCGTTTGTCTCAAGCACTGAGGCCCAGGATACTGTCTGTTCATAGTGGTATCATGGGAGCAGACATGGGAGGTATGAGACTCCTACGTAACTAGGTTTGATACCTTGGTCGTTACGGGTACCGAGACTTGTGGGTGTTGGCTGAGTCTATGGGTGAGGAGCCTCTAGTAGTTCAGAGCATTGAGCTAGGATGTTGAGTGGTGTACCCTGTGGTTTGTCCAAAGTGACAAGACAGCTTGTTCAAGTGGGGCGAGTAGCTTTCCTAGGTGAAGTTAGCTTTTAAGGGTCTTGCAGGTGGCTGGACTACGGGACCGACAAATTCCTCCACAGGATGATTGTCTGTAGCAGTGCAGATGTCGTAATCGCTCCTTTATAGACTACTTGTGGCCAATGTTGATTACTTAACGTTGGGAAGTACGACACAGTGTTTGCTTGTAGTTTTGCTGAGCCCTGATTTAGGAAATCAGGCTTTGGCCTAATAGACGCTATGGTGTTGCATTAGTATGGCATTGTGTTTTGGAGCAGTGGTTCTATGATTTTGATTTAGAAGAGACCATGGTGCTACACCAGTGTGGCATTGTGTGTTGAAGCAATGCCTCCATGGCTTTGGTGATGTCGCTTTGGTATGAAAGGGACCATGCTGCATAGAATAGAGGCTCTGTAGCTTATATTTTATGGTTATTATAGGTGTTCTAGGTGTTATAGAGAGTGTTTAGACACCGTTACCTATCTGATCTATGCAGAGAGTGCATGAGGTCAACTTGTGTGGCCTTTGGGCTTGATTTGGCAAAAGTGGCCATTTCAAGAGTGCATAAAGGTTTTAAAAGAGCATGCATGTAGTTTTGAAAAGAGAAAGGAAAATAATGGTTTAAAAAGACAAGATTTTGAGGTTTTGCTGCCTACCAAATAGTAGTGAACTGCATGGGTTTAGTGTTGCGACATCCGAGTGTGATGTTTGTGCTTGTTTGCTTGTGACATAGTTACACCTGCTTCCTTAGTGTAGTGTATTGAGTTGTTAGGTGGGGTGTGTGCTCGGTGACCATTTTGAGTGGTCACTCACGTGTACTTTGGTTTTAGTGTTTTTGACAAGTGTAGGGTAATTGTTGGTTGCTAGTGCACATAGGAGGAGTCACGTTACCACACATTAGGGATTCCAGTGAGTTTATAGTTTAGTTTATTTTAGTTGTTTATTTTTGCAAAGTGTACTTAGACCTAGCTATATAATTAGCATAATTGTAATTGAAATAAAAAGATAAAATTAAAAATGAAATTGTAGTTAGGTTTGAGTAGTAGCAACTTAGGGGTCCTTACATGTGGACTCAATTAGGAACTAATGTAATGTCCTCAATTCCCCATAATAATTTTAAACAAATTAAATTATAGGAAATTAAAAGTTAGACAGTAATATCTAACAACTAGGAACCTGTGTGTGCAGCTACGAGACTCCAAACTATGTACATTATGCAAAAATCCACCTGCAACCCAAAATCACGAGAAACAAGCATAAATGATAAAAGTTACCCAGCATGCATCCTATGAAATCGGCAGAAAACATAACTATAATACTTTTTCCTTTTAAAACATTTCGCAATCATTTTCTCCAAATCTACAAAAAATAAACAACTCAGCCCTAACTGGCTAAAAACCATGAAGCAAAGCCCTATTAGGCCTAAACCATAAGAAGCACGGCCCACATCGGCCAAACCAAACAGGTGAAGGCTCTATCAGCCTAAAATCACAAGTGAGGCCCTCAATGGCTAAAACTACACACAATAAGTCGAGAAGCTCGATAGTAGGCAATTAACTCTAGTCACAAGCAGTCATCGAAGTGCACTGCATTGCCATAATATGCTACCTTGTGTAGGAGCCAACCATCGCCAATTCTCTCACTTGGAGAACCCTCTCAAAGTCAACCCCTCTTGGGAAAGTAATCCTGTCTCTCAAGATGCTACTAACTACAGGACACGTGTCCCACCCGTACTGGCTATCATAGGGGACCCTCCTCACAATGTCCTCCATACGGTGCTCAGGAGGGAGTCTCATACCTCCACACCCGACAACACCTGAGCCTAAGTGCTCACGACGACAGTAAGAGTATCATACCTTCTCGTCATGTCACAAAACACCTCAACCCGTGGACCACAACCCTAACATCAAAACGATAGTTAAGGAGTCTCATACCTCTAAGACCCAACAAATCTCCACCTCATGTATCTCCCGACCTCAACCTGAGTAATGCGCCTGACCAACTAACAAGTGTCGCCATGCCCCTTAATCCAAACAACATGGCCCACGGTCTCTCAGCCTACACACAAAAAATCAGGAAAACTATTTTCAAATTGGGCCATAACATTCCTTTGAAATCCATTTTCAAAATTATTTTTATATCTTTGGGTAAATCTTCCAAAATGTCTACAAAATCGATGCATCAGGTGTCCCGTAAGACCACCACAATGGCCAACAATCTCATCTAAAATGGGCAAAACAAATCAATTTAGAAAACCATTTCATAAAAGCAACTAGGCCTTTGATTTGACATGCTGAATTGCGCTAATCAATCGAACTAGGCTTAGGGCATAAAAATGGTCGACCAAAATCCAAATTGCTCACCCAAAAATCTCTAATTCTGTCGATCGAAAAGAATCGATCGGCTGAACTAGGTGCACGGTCAATACTCAAGGTGTTGGAACGGCAGACCAAAGAGATTTGGTCGGCCAAACCAAAACCTAAAGGACCAAAACTAACAGAAAAACGACATACCGAATTGGTTCGGTATGTTGTTCTCTGCGAAACCGGAAAATGATCTCGAACACATGTCTGACTCTTCTCTCAATTGGGAGTGAGGGGCAGACCTGCCAAACCACCATGATAAAATCCATATAAAAGCTATGTTGCAGACCCTTGAGTCTACTCCAAATTCATATAAGCAAAATCAAAATCCATGTACCACAGCTCATGCAATAAAATCACAAAGCTAGAAGGGTCAAAAGGACCCAAAATACAACCACTGCCATTAATGCCATAAATGTTACCATAAATCACCATAAATTCACAATAAATTTTAGAAATGTAAATTTACCTAGATTTCATGCATTCTTAGTATTTCTACCATTTTCATGCTTTCTAATTCAATGGGTGAGGTGTGTACCTTATATGCGACCTCTGATAACCCAACTTCGGTCTCCAGCCAACTCTAGCAAGCTTCACCCCCACACGAGCTTCTTTGGCCTCGGATGCTCTGACAACGTTGATGCCAAGAAACACGGGGACCTCCACCTCTCTCACACTCTCTCGACCTCTCATTGGTGCACGGGCAGGGGAGGGGAAATAGGAGAGACAGGGGAGAAAGGGAGAGGTGAGGAAGGAGAGGGAGTGAGGGGGTGGGGAAGGAAGTGGGGTGAAGGAAGAGTGAAGGGGAGTGTGCGCCTGGGGGAGGAGGAGAAGGAAGAAGGAGGGGAGAGACGAGCAGGGATAAGAGGTGTGCAGATGAAGCCTTTTCCATGCACCTCTTATACGTGTGGGAAGAAGTAATTGTATGCAAGCCCAACAACCATGCATGCATGCTCACCCACACGTCCCCGCACGAGCACAGTCATCAAACACCCAACACGAGGCCAACTACAAGCCTTACCAATCGGCCCACAAACATGGGCCTACAGACAGACCTACAAACATAGTGCCAACTACATGAGGACAAGTACAGGAACACACAAACAACTGTTGACCCGTGAGGCCCAAGTCTAAAACTATAAAATCACACAAATGAGCCTCAGGACAGTAACACTCACCCAAAAATAAATTCAATAAAATGTATATAATTACAAAATGAATTTACGGTTGTTACAACTAATCAGGCTTAATTTGTCATTAATGGAAGATTATTCCCTCATTATGGCAGCTATGTGTCGACAGGTTATAGAACGCTTGGCATCCTATGTTCTACGTAGAACGCATGATTTGTTGTGTTCAATATTCCAAAATTGGACATTTTCCTACTATAGTTGCATGACCTTGCCATTTTTGAAAATCTTGCCATCCTTGGACCCTACCAAGCCTCTATAATTACGTGGGTACTCTAGTGTTTGGGAAGGGATGAGAGTTGAGAGAGTGGAAGGAAGGTAATTTGGAGAGTTTTAGAGAGAAGAGCGAATCATACACAAAATTAGAGAGAGTATTGAGTGAAAGTGTAGACACCCCGATTTTGAGGTGACCCAGAGATGAGTTATCTGCATGATGCTTTGGACAGGGCTAACCCTTAAACCATACCCGGAGCCTATAGCAAGCCAAAACCCAATTAACAAAATCTGTGAGCTGGCTGGGCGCACCTCATAGGCACACCAAGTAGGCGCACCAAGTAGGCGCACCAAGCAGGCGCACATCACTGGCACACCAAGCAGGCGCCCAGCCGTTTCCAGGCTACGACTGTTGACCTTCCGTCTTCCAGGCTGTTACCCTAGCAAACGAATGTGCCAAGGAATATTCGAGGCTCTTCGTTTGCATGGCCCTCCATCTTCCATAGGTTACCCCATTCATAGATCCCTATAAATAGAGGTCCATTTGCCACCTTGAGAGCACCTTTTTCTGAGAGAGAAATCCTGTGCTGAAATCTGAAACACAGAATTCTGCACTGAGCAAGTTTCTTGCACGAGTTCCTTCTTCCGTCCAGTAGCCTATACTCATTCTCTGGAGTAGTTTCTTGCATCCCAAAGCCTCCTTGATCCTTCCAAAGCAACAAGGATCTTCTTATTTCTGATATTACAAGAAGGAACATCTTAAGAGGTAGGCTTTCTACCTCCTCTTTATCTTTTGAATGTCATTTCAGAAACATGATAAGACATGCTTAAAATCCTACGTATATGCTATTTTTATTCCATGTTTTATGAGGTTTTTAGGATAACATGCTAGTTCCCCATGCTAAATAATCTTCAAGCTAGTCTTTGCTTATGTTTCTAGCATAAAACTTACACGAGTTGTCTTCTTTCTATCATTGTCTTTGCCACACACCCTTTATGTTCTTTTGCACATAGGCACATTGCTCATGATCGTTATTTTCGTGCACTCTGATTGCATTCATTTAGAATATGTCTATGCTTTGGCACTTTGCATATTTTCATGCATGAACCCATCAACTTGTTTTAATTCCAAATGCATGATTTACATGATGATTTTCGATGGCATGCATCCCCATCATGTTTTCAGTACTTAATCCTGGCATGAGCCCATTTGCATTAGCATGAATCTTCCTTATCTCTGT
>JAMKQA010037166.1:0-18658 GCA_024699735.1 Posidonia australis | reverse complement strand
CTCACATTGAGAGCAATAATCATCTGTTTTTAAACTGCATATTTGTTAGGAGTATCTGGCGATTTTTCCTGGCTTCTGATTTATACCCTGGTTTTTTTCGAGTTGCAGATTTGTTTCAGTCTTCTCCTCATTTAAAATTTGAATTATCATTTCTTGGTTGGACTTTTTTACTTCAAATCATTCTCTGGTTGATTTGGAAAGAAAGAAATAATAGGATTTTTCGTAATTCTGTTAGATCATATACTCTTGTCATACATGATATTATTTCGCTGATGCATTTTTGGATAGAAACGCTTGTTTCAGGCTTCGAAAAGGATGAAATGCTACAATACACCTCTGATATGGCTTCACAAATGGTGGAGCCTTTCATCCCTTCTTCTATTCCATCATCCTCAAGAAATCTTCCTGAAGAGGATTCTCAGAACAATTTGGAGAATCCTGAGGCATGAAATTGTCTTGTATTTTTATGGAACTATCTCTATCTGTAGTTTTGATTGGTACTTCTTTGTTTGGTTGTTAATTCCGATACATTTTAAGTGGACTCTAAGGCCCGAGGTACTGTATAATTTTGTCATGACAATGTTCTTACTTGACATCTTTTGCCTTTGAAATAAAAACTCTTAAACTGTTACCAAAAAAAGAAGAAGAGTTTTTTAGTGGGTGTAAACTGTGTAGTCTGTGTTGGGGTAGACTGAGGTTGATCTGACTCCATACTAGGGATATAATCATGGCTACCAACATTACTAAAATTTTCCATTTTAATATAAAAAATGAATATAAAATAATAAAATCCTTAACTCATAAAAACCAAAACCCAAAAATGGAGGGATTAGAAGTAAAGAAATTTTGATGTTGCTGGTTCAACTGGTGTAGCGTGGAGACTAAAGAGTAGAAGACAGGGTAGAATCTAAAGCCAAATAGCAAAATTTTCACTTAAAAGTTGAGAGAAAGTTGTAGTGGAGAAGAGAAGAAAAGATTGAGTTGTGAAGAAAAATGAATAGAATGGGAAAATATTTATGGGTTAAATGAAAGTGGAGAAAAATTAATGAATGTAAGTTTTTTCCTTTTAAAAAAAAAATAATAATAATAAATTAAATGGCCAACGACCTTTTTTTTAGGACTGTTGGCATTGGTCCACTGAATTTGGACCGTTGCCTTCTTTTTTTGTAAAAGGACAAGTCCGGTCCTGTGTTTTTTAAAGACTGGACTTCCAGTTCGACCTTGTGTGTTTTTTTTTTTTTTTTTTTTGCCCCAATGGATGCCGAAGACATCCCCGCGTCTGCGTTTGTGTATCACGCAAAAGACTTCTCCGCGCTTGCGTTTGCGCCTCCGGCGGCTGGATTCTGTTTCAGCGAGGCGATACAGGGCGAGGCGCCTCCCAAGTCCGAGGAGCCGATCGCGAGCCGCGTGTTCGGGAGCCAGAGGTCGAGCAAGGGAATTTCTGTTGCGGCGGTCGATGCCAACGCGATTATCCACGGGGACAAAACTCACGAGCAGTGCGGACTAGTTTGTGACGGTGAGCGAGGTGTTGGATGAGGTTCGGGATCCTGTTTCGAGACTGGACCTGCTCTTTTTTGCCGATTCATGTGGAGACCATGGAGCCTACTCCTGAGGCCATCAAGAAAGGTGACGTCTTTGCCTCTGTGCCTCTCTTTCCGTCTTAAATAGTGGAGGGAGTTCTCCTGAGGTATTTTGTCATGACAAAATGTGAAATTGTTACTCTTTGATTTGGATGAACCTGCAATTTGGAAGGATTTTATGATCTGGTTGTTTTGTCATGTTTTTTATTTGAGAGAGAAACAATTAGTCAATTTCTCTGTTGCATTCTTTTGATTGTTCACTTTTCAATTATTGTTTTAATGTATTTTTAAGTATGGTAGTTTCCGCATGAACATGAATTGACTGGTTATTAGACGAATCGCAGTTGGTCCGATTTGCAAGGGAAACTGGAGACTTACAGACCCTTTCAGATGTTGACGTTAAAGTTATTGCTTTGGCGTATACATTGGAATCTTAGATTCATGGGACTAGTCATCTGAGGGAAGGTCCTCCCCTACTTCGCATGGTAAATGTGAAATTTTTTACCGTAGGCAGAGATGCCTGGTTGGGGTAAAAACATACCTAATTTAGAAGAATGGGAAGCTTTAGAGAATTTGGCTGAGGGAGATAACTCGAATATAATTCTAGGATCCTCTCGCTAAAAGATCTTAATTTTGATGAAGTTATCGCAAGTGAAGCTGTTAGCCATAGTGATGGGCAAGAGAATGGAGATTATGTGTGTCACAGGGTTAGACGATACAATCTTCCAAAGAAAGAGATGAACACTGAGGGTAAGAAGATGGTCGCTGATGGAATAGATGCTTCTCAAGGAGAATGTGATGATAATTCTGATGATTGGTGGCCTGCAGTCAGTAGAACCACTGACAGAAGTTATCTCAGAAGAAAAGCAAGGCGTGAATTGACAAAGGAATACGATAACCTCACTCATGATCTAGAGGTTAGCACACATGCTTCCATTGTTGAGGCCTCCGATATTCACTCTGACGGCGGATCAGGATGCCCTGACATTCTTGGACATCGTTATTCCAAAGAAGCAGATGGTATATCAAAGGATGAAGAGTTCGCAACTCCCAGCTCAGCTCCAGTAGTAGATTCTGTAATGGTAGATGCAACTTCGAGCAATATTGAAGTGGATGAAGTTGAGGTTTGTGTGAGAGAATTGGATCAGTAGGAGATCCCACGTCAGAGTGATGTAAGTGTTGATAAATCACAGACAGATGATGCTAGTAGCGAGCAGAGCTGGGTTCCCAGATCCCGTGTCAACTGTAGCCTGTGTCACAAGTCATTTCGCAATGCAGAATGTTCTCTTGCAGATTGGTCTTAGACTTCTGGTGCCAGGTGGGACGCAGATTCGTCAGCTGCATAGGTATTGTTCATCCATTGAATACCATATTGCTAAAAATCATGCAACAATGTCCGTCATATTACTGAATGTCTAGCCAAATGACCTGAGCATCCCCCTTTTGGCTTTCTTTTGCAAACCAAAAATGAATCTCTCTTTACGAAACTACATATATTTAATTACTTTTCGTGCACTGAGCTTGTAAATTGCACTACTTAATTGCCAAAATTTTGCCTTTTCACCATCACAGGTGGGTGTTGAAATGCCATGCCTGCAACAAAGTGACTGCAGAAATAGGGAGAATATTTTGCCCAAAATGTGGCAATGGTGGTACTTTGCGCCAAGTCTCTGTAACAAGGGCAAAAATGAAATAATTCTTGCAGCTCGTCAGCCATGTATCAATCTAAGAGGCACGAAAGTAAGTATAATCTTTTAATTTTCTATTCTCATTGTAGGGATCTTAATCATTCTTCTTCTTACATGTTTTACACTAATGATTTTCTTACTGTTGAAAATTAAAATATCACATTGATTTGATATTTACCAAAAAATGGGAAGAGCACAAAAAAGAAAACAATCATATGTTTTTCTCACACAAGATCTTAACATAATAATTTAACAAGGATTAAACAAAATAGAAAGTGTATCTAAATCCATGTTGAAAGTTGAAGAGATCACCATTTATCACGTGTTCGAGATCTAATCTTCCAAACCATCAAATTCGTCTTTTCTTTTCTTTCTGATGGGGGTGAGAGAAAGGAGGTCAAAAATCTAAGATTTGAAGACCATGATCCTTTATTTATAAAATTTTATAATGTTATATATTTTTAATTCAACCTATTAACAAATAAAATATGTCAAAATGATCTCTACATATTAAACCCATCCCACTTAAGATGTCAATAGGCTCAATCAAAAATCAAATAAATTACTTTTAATGAGTTACAAAATAGTCTATAATACTTTAATTGATTTTATATTGACTCATATTTAATTAGATTTTAATCCAATTCTTACATGTCCTACACTTATGATTTTATATTTCAAAATTTAATAATTCAATCCAAATTAATACTGTTTGCATATATAGTAAAAAAAATTCAGATGAGAAATTCCATATATAGTTTGAAAGTTTTCGATAATATTTTGTTCGAAGACTTTCCCATGTTATTTATGTTGCCTATTTTACTTACGTTTGATGTCCATAAAAGTGATTGCTCTAGTGTAACATAATCGCTATAGCTCATCTAGAAATGCAAATGAGTTAGCTAATAGTCATTATAGGAGAAAAAGACAAAGGAAAATTTCCAAGCCAATTTGAGGTGAACTTAAAGGACCAAAATCCAAATTCATTCCAACAGGTCCATCAGAATAATATGCTTATTGATTTCCAAACAGAGACAATAAACTCAATCATCGCTTTGAGATTTGGAACACATGTTAGTAATCATATTATCATGCTTGATTTAATTCAAAAGGAATGAAGAATCCACTATCTAACTCAAGCCCAAATGATTAATCCATCTCAGGCTAATTTGAAGAGTCCTAAGTTTCTAAGTCAAGTCGACCCATCCAACCAACAGCATCATTTCTAAATATACTTAGGTCTAAAAAATGTTTAACATGGATAAAGTTAGACAAATATTTGAGCAAATAAGAATCAACATTCTACTTTTAGATGTGATCCAATAAGTATCTGCATATGCAAAATATTTAAAAGACCTATGTACCTAAAAGAAGTCAACTTAAGTGTCAAAGAAGGCATTTCTCACTACCAGTGTCAGTTCCATCTTGACCAACCTATTGCCAACGGAGCAGAAGGACCCAGGTTATCCTACTATTTCTTGCGTTATTGGAAATTTTGTTATTGATAATGCACTCCTTGACCTAGGTACAAGCATCAAGCTAATCCTTTACACTATCTATGAGCAACTAGGATTAGGAGAACTCAAGTTTGTTTCTGTTACAATACAATTAGTAGATAAATCCATCAGAAAGCCTATAAGGATAGTAGAAGATGCTCTTGTGAAGGTTGAAGAATTCATATATCCTATGGATTTCATTGATCTAGAAACTCAATCCGTCTCAAACCTTAAGAGTTAAATATCTATCATTTTAGATCAATCAATTTTGATAACATCCAATGCCCAGATCAATTGTCGAAGTGGTACGTTAAGCTCACATTTAAGAACATAACAACAGAACTAAATGTTTTCAAGATAGATAATCAATTCATACATTCCGAATATTTTACATATGGGACTTGGACCTAAAACTAAGGCTAAGTCTAAATCTAAGAAATCCAACAAGTGTAAAAAAGCATAGATAGAGAAACTTGCTAAGAAGGTCCATAAGCAAATAGTCAATAATGAAATTGAACCTCTTCCTACCCTCCATGAGTCCCCACTCGAATCATCTTTTCCATCTAATAATGAATTCATTGATTCTACTATCTACATTTCATTTCATTATTTAGATCATGTCATTAAATCAGCTTATATGTCATCTTATATAGACATCCACCTATGGATTTAAAATACATATGAGGAATATGGAGTCTTATAACCTCATTGAGAGAGGAGAATACTTATGAATTAACTAAGGATGAGCTGAACTAATTTTTGAAAAAGAAGGAAAAGTTTGGAAAGCTAAGCCTCCGCTTAAATCATGAGACCTAAGATTTTATCTGTCTTGTAAATATTATTTTCCTCTCCTAGCAACAGAAGTACTTCATCTCTAATCAGATAATATTGTTCTTATTTTATTTCAATTCATTGATCATATCATATTACTACATACATTAAGGATAATGCATGGTTTAGGAATAGGGAGAGTCTTCTCTATATCTTCTCATTTTCTTTATTTCTAAAAAAAAATCCAAAAAAATGTTTTTTAGGTTAGTTTTTTTCCTTTCTTTTCATTCGTAAAATAGGTAAAAAAACTAAAAAAGAATATTAAGAATTACCCATAATAATTCAGCTAGTTAGGGGTAGATAAGTGACTTTGAATTAGAGTTCAAAGGTAAAGCTGATAAAATGGAATCTTTCAAATCCTGGAGTAGTGACAAAATCTAACAATAACTGAGTAACTAGATAACTGTGCTTCAAAAAGCACTGGATATTCACATAAAAAGGTGATTGGAGGACAAAAGCATAGGAAAAAAGAAGAAGTCCTCTTTGTGACTTTGGTTATTTGGGTAATTAAGTCTTTAAGAGGTGTCTCAACACCTAATAGCCTAAGACCATTTGATTTGGGAATCACTAAGCTAAAGCTCGCTACATAGGTAGTCAAGAAAAAGCCTACGAAAGCATGAACAAAGTTCTCTGAATTGTTTTAAATGAAATGTAAAGGTGTCAAGGTTAAACTTGGAAATCCTTGATAAAGACTATATTCACAAACACAAGGTACATGTAAGTCAAATTTAAAAAGAACGGTGTGAAAGATAAGATAGAGTAGTCTCCATGTGTAACACCCGTAAAATTCATTTTGTAATTATTTATATTTTGTGAATTTTATTCCTGGACGGGTGTTACTGTTCCGAGGCCCTATGTGTGGTTTTGTGCTTTTGGACTTGGGCCTCTTGGGTTGGCTTTTGTTTGTGTGTCCCTGTGTGTGGTTGGCACCGTGCATTGTGGTACTGTGCGTGTGGGGCCCTGGTGTGGGGTCTACATGGGCCCTGCGTTCGTGAGTCGTTGGTAGTGGCTGGTGGTTGGGCGAAGTGGTCGGTGTGCTCTGCGGTGTGTCGGTGGCTGAGATGTGCAGGTGAGCATGCTCCCTGTTTGTGTGTCCCTGTGTGTGGTTGGCACTGTGCATTGTGGTACTGTGCGTGTAATTATTTATATTTTGTGAATTTTATTCCTGGACGGGTGTTACTGTTCCGAGGCCCTTTGTGTGGTTTTGTGCTTTTGGACTTGGGCCTCATGGGTTGGCTTTTGTTTGTGTGTCCCTGTGTGTGGTTGGCACTGTGCATTATGGTACTGTGCGTGTGGGGCCCTGGTGTGGGGTCCACATGGGCCCTGCGTTCGTGAGTCGTTGGTTGTGGCTGGTGGTTGGGCGAAGTGGTTGGTGTGCTCTGCGGTGTGTCGGTGGCTGAGATGTGTAGGTGAGCATGCTCCCTGTTTGTGTGTCCCTGTGTGTGGTTGGCACAGTGCATTGTGGTACTGTGCGTGTGGGGCCCTGGTGTGGGGTCCACATGGGCCCTGCGTTCGTGAGTCGTTGGTTGTGGCTGGTGGTTGGGCGAAGTGGTCGGTGTGCTCGTGCGGTATGTCGGTGGCTGAGATGTGCAGGTGAGCATGCTTCCTGCTACTACGTGCGCAGGCTTTATAAGCCACACCACACTCCTCCGCCACTCATTGCCGTCTTCCCCTTCTTCCTTCTTCTTTTTCCCCTCCTCAACGTGCACACTTTCCCCTCCCCACCTTCCTTTCCCTTCTTTTCCTTCCTCCCCACTCCTCCTTCCTCTTTCCCCTCTTTTCCTCCTTCCACCCGCATCC
Source organism: Posidonia australis (assembly GCA_024699735.1). Taxonomy (NCBI): domain Eukaryota; kingdom Viridiplantae; phylum Streptophyta; class Magnoliopsida; order Alismatales; family Posidoniaceae; genus Posidonia; species Posidonia australis. The sequence goes on along the minus strand of JAMKQA010037166.1, from coordinate 11,263 downwards.
CCTGTTTCTTCTTCTCGTGCGCTGACGGAGAGAGAGAGGGAGCGCAGTGGAGGGTTGTGGTGGCTTGTGTGGCGCATGGAGCTTGGGTGGAGCGTCCCAGAGGTCGTGGTGTGGCCGTGGTCGCTAGAGTTCGCCGGAGTCAATCGGAGATCGCCGAAGGTCGTTTCAGATACGTATCTTCATTTTAAAGTGTAGAAATCATGTAAAATGGTAGAAATGCCTAGGATGCATGTAATCTAGGTTAAATTTAATGTTTTAGAATTTTTGAGAATTTATTGTGGCATTGATGGATATTTATAGCGGTTGCTGTGTTTTGGATCATTTTGACCCTTCTGCCTTTGTGATTTTATAACTTGTTGCATGGTGAATGGATTTTAGTTTTATTTGTTGGAATTTGGAGTAAACTCAATGGTCTACATTTTATTTTTTATGCAAGATTTTTGATGTTTATTTAAGGGGTCCGATTGGAGATCCCAGTTGGGGCGATTTCGGACTGTAGGATTTGGGTCGTTTTCTATTTTTCACAGAATTCGGCATACTGAATCATTTCGATATGTCCTTTTTTGTCAGTTTAGGCCCTCTGGTCCAAATTCGGTCGTCCGATTTTGGACGGTTGACCAAACCAAATTTCGGTATACTGAATTTGGCCTAAGTGTTGACCGTTGACCTGATTTGGTCGGTCGATCGATCTAGATCGGTCTACCGAACCAGGGTTTTTCGGCATATCGAACTTGTTTTCGGCATGCCGATTCTGGGCCCAAACAAGTTTATAAAATGTGTTTTGTGAGGACTTTCTGGATTACTGTGTTTTGTCCTATTGAGAAGGATTGTGGGCCGTCAGTGGTGGTCTCCTAGGACTCCTAATGCTCCGTTTTGCTGATGTTTTGGAAGAATTTTCAAAGATATGAAAATGATTTTGGAAATAGATTTCAAGGAAGTAGTTTACCTGTTTTGGAAAATGTTTTTTTGGTTTTTTATGTGCGGGCCGAGACAGTGTGGGACCGTGTCGTCGAGACGAGGGAATGTAACGACATTCTCGGATGGTCAGGCGCAACTCTCTGGTTGAGGTCGGGGGCCAAGATACCTGACACTGAGGGGCGTCGGGTCCTAGAGGTATAAGACTCCTTGACTGTCGTCTCAAGGCTAGGGTTGAGGTGTCTTGTGGCATGATAGAGAAGTATGATACTCCTGCTGTCGTTGTGAGCACTGAGGCTCAGGTGTCGTTAGGTGTGGATGTATGACACTCTCTCCTGAGCACCGTGTGTGGAGGACGCCGTGAGGAGGCAGACCCTATGGTGGCCAGTGCGGGTGGAACACGTGCTCCGTAGCTGGTAACATCCTGAGAGACAGGACAACCTTCCTGAGAAGGGGTTGGCTTTGCCAGGGTTCTCCAGAGAGGGAGAATCGTGGGACGGTGGTTGGCTCTTGCACATGGTGGCACACCATGGCAGTACAGAACGCCGGGGTCGCTCCTCGGTGGACTGCTTGTGGCCAGAGTTAGGTTGCATGGCGTCGGGCTTCCCGACTCACTGTGTGTGGTTTTGGCCATTGAGGGTCTTTGTTTGTGGTTTTGGACTAATAGAACCCAGGTTGTGGTTTTGACCGGTGTGGGCTTGGTTTGTGAGGTTTTGAGAAAATGGTTTGTGAAATGGATTTAAAAGGAAAATTTGTTTTAGTTTTATTTTCCGTGGTTTTTCTTAAGGTGCGTACTGAGTAACTTGTTACTCATACGTTTTTCCTCGTGTTTTGGTTTGCAGGTGCAGACATACAGAGATTAAGCGTAGTGCATATATTTTAGAGTCTCCTAGCCGCACACACAGATTCCTAGTAGTTAGATATTTACTGTTTGGCTTTAATTTTCCCGTAATTTATTTTGTTTTAAATTATTGTAGAAAATGTAGGAGGTGACACCATGACATGAGGAGGAGAGAGAGATCTTAACTTAAAGTGAAGCTGAAGTGTAAAGATTTAAGCTTTCTTAGAAACTTTTTAACTAGCTAAAAGATTGTGAATAGTGATAGTGTAATCAGTATTTTTATCTTTCTTTATTTTGATTTTTAATTTCTTATCCTCTTTCTTCTGAGATTTTGTAGGTAGATCTGCTGCAAATCCTCACGAAATAATGCTCATCCATTAGAGCAACCTAAGACTTTAATAACTTATTACACGTGCTAAGTGTAATCACGATTTCTGTGAAAGTGAGTTAGGATTTTCCTATTTTCTTAGATAAGGTTAGTTTTAGGTTTTTCTCAAGAATTAGCAAAATATAGGTATAAGGGTATTTAATGAGTACATTACTATTACATATTTTATATCTCATATTTATTTATTTTATATATAAATAATGCTATCTGAGGTATTTTGTGTAAAATATGCAAGAACCTGAGGACTTGAAAAAAATTGAGAAAAAAAAAAGAGATAAGAGTAAAAGCTAAAATGAAATTTAAATTTAGTCAAAATATTTTGAAGCAAAAAAAAGGATATTCCTCACAAGAAATTCGAAGCTATGTCGTAAGCTTAAATGCAATTTTTAACATTAACAAAAGCTTTGAATAAGATATCTAAACAACCAAAAGAAAGAAATTTGGAGTTCTAGATCAAAGAGTCAAAATACACAATTAATGGATGCCTCCCAAGCGCCCATTTGACTAATATTTAACTTAATCTTTGTTTGTTGGGTTATTCAGTTATAAATATCTTTGATTTGAATTTATATTAGTCATTTGAATCTGATTTGTTTCTCATGAAAGAGAAGGTCTTTGTGAGTCTATAAAAGACCTGCTTGTGTAACAAAAAGGGGTCTTTCTTTCCATAATTTAGAGTTGTGAGTTTTACTCTTCTCCCTTGTTTAGTAGGCTTTAAAATTTTAATCGTGTCGTCTTTTAATGTTTCTTTAGGTTCTTGCATGTTTCTTTTCATTATTATGTTAGGATAAATCACTCTTTAAATCTAGGACTCTGGAAATTAGATCTAGGATGTGATTGTAATATTTAATTTTATCTTGTCTTCTATACTTTATGATGATTGTCTCTTTCTTATTCTCTACTTTTACAATTATATTTTAATAGATCATTGTTAATCATGTATTCTTATGGTCTATACTTAGTGATTGTTATTTAGAAATAAGAAATGTTTTATACATTTTATTATCTTAGTATATTATGCTAACATGCATCTTCATAGATTATCATATAATAATGTTTCTTTATAATTTATTCTCTCTATTAACATGTTAGATCTTGATTTTGTATAGTAGGTGTTTCATCTTCATGCATTATTCTTGTTTAATAATAATCCTAGATAATTAGAACTTATTATAAAAGACGAGATGAATTAAATAGTTACATAATCCACTATGATCTAATAAATCAAAACTTTAGATGTGTTTTTTACTATTGATATTTTCTTTATAATTCCTTTTTTTAATTAACTTTAGATATAATCCATCATCATCTATCTTAATTTTCTAATTCACCTTTCACAATTAAAGTTTTAAAAGTCATGAGTCTCTATGGAATTGATCCGTACTTATATTTTAAAGTCATGAATTTTTATGGGATTGATCCGTACTTACATACGTACTACATAGTATATCATATACTTATGGTATTTATCACTGGATATTAAAATTCACATCATTTATACACAATTAGAGCTATCTTAGCTTGCATAAGGAGAGAAGGAAGAATTGAATGGAGAATCAGAAAAAGCATCATGGTGGATGCCAGATTCCCAAAGGCAAGGGGATTTGGCAGATGCGTAGGTTAGAGGATTATCGAAAGACCTTGCCTTCAATTTGAAGGTTACTCTTCCAATCGAGAGTCTTTCTACCCTAATAAGTGTTATTCCTCATCCTAGTGATGGAGCCTTAAGCCTCCATTGGACCAACAAAAGTATATATTATAGTATGTACTTTTACCTACAAAAAGACTCCACATAAATTTAAATTTAGCTCCCTTATACATGACAACAATCCTACCTCCTCCTCTGTCGATCGTTGCCCTAAACCTTTGTTGCTGCCTTGTTGGACACCTCTTCCTTTGCTGACTGTCATTTCCTCTAACCTCCTCCTCCTCCACCTATGGCATGGCTCGTAGTGCCGCCTCTGGCCTCCACGTTCACTAGTCCACCACCTCTTGCCTACTCCTCTGCTAGTCCATCACCTCTAGTCTCCTCCTATGTTGTCTCTAGCCTCCTCCTTCACTAGTGCATTGCCTTTGGTCTCCTACTCCATCACCTCTAGCTTCCTCCTTTGCTAGTTTGCCACCTCTCGTCTCATCCTCTGCCTCCTCCTCCCATCCTCAATCTCTAGCTATCAATCTTGATGCGACGATGCGGTGACACCTCTCATGGTCTAGCCTCCTCCTACTGTCCTACTTGCTACCTGCCTGCCTTGCTTAGTTGTTGACTTCTTCTTCTTGTCCTCCCCACCAAGGCTTAGATGTCCTCATCTGCCATGGCTTTCCACTTTAACGTGAAGTAACCAATTCAACAAAGGTGTGTGCTTTTGCTTTGGAACTTTGTGGATTTTTTTTATTTAGTGTTGATCATTGTGATTTTGCTTGACTTGCTATTACTATTATTGTTACACAAAATGTATTAAAATTCTTGTTGTGCTACTTATTGTTGTTTTTATTGTTGAATTTTTGAATTATTTGCTAACTTTTGTGCCATATTAAGGCACTTTGTTATTTTTTCTTTTCTTTTAAACAAACATGGATAGATTTGTGACTAGAACACTAAAAACGTCTAATCAAGATAATAAAGAAATTGAACCTTCTTTAAAACATCGATGAGTAGGATGTGGCAAATCTTCCTAGTAATCCTACTTTAAGACCTAGGACGTCTACTAATCACTACAACAATAGAGAAATGATTCAAAGAGTTTATTTATTAAAAGGGCCTTTGTGACGATCCAATCCCGAGTCATTACTCAAAATCTAGCTATAATTTTTTTTCTTTATTTACTTACAATAATTATTTGCATCAAATCTAAAATTAAATCCAACATTAAACAACTTAAATAAAAATATTATTAATTGAATTAAATTATACTAAACACTTATCTAAAACTCTTGATGTGCGGTTAACTGATTTTATCTTCATATGCACTAACAAACTTCTACTCCTATTCTGTATCTGGGAGAACACGAACAAAATACACATAAATGACCATTGAAAAGTTACCTAGTAGATATCCTACTAAAACACACATTACTTTGGCATCTCTCTTGGATGCCGCACACAATCTCGGACAATACTTTTTGCCCCACAAGTAACACAACTTTTGAAATCATATCTTTGAAAACTACTCTTTACCTTTCTTTTCAAATCATACTTTTGACTTTCAAAATTATTTTCTGTCTTTTCTTTCAAATCACATGTATGATTTTCAAAACTTAATACATACTTGAAATGATCGTTCTTATCAAGTCAAGCTCACAACCACTAGAGAGTGTCACACTAACACTGAGTCTTTATTTAGTCAAAACAACAAACCATATCTGAAAAACTAACATAATTGCTTTTCAAATATTTTTTTCTACTTTAAAATCTCATACTTTTCTAAAACATCTTTCTTTTTTGTGAAATCTCATACTTTTCTGAAACACGTTTTTCTTAAATACTTTTCTTTTCTGTGAAAATCTTATACTTTTCTTAAACATTTTCCTTTTATGTGAAAATCTTATGCTTTAATCAAATGCATTTCTGGAAGTATCTTTAGACTAGAATTTGGCTAAAACACAGGTTTTAGCTGGAATTAACTCTAAAACTCAAGTCTCAGCAAACTTTGGCCTTTAAGCCTCTCTGGTGTGTCATGTTGTCAGACACCAAGCAACCGACACGTGGCCACAAGTAGTCTACTGAAGCGCGACTAACGGTGTCTGCACTGTCGCAATGCAAGTCTCCATACAGGACATACCATCACCCCAGCCAACGGGCCTCTTTGTATTGTCTCAACTCACACGAGGATGCATTTCCTCTCAACGCCCCTATGTGTCTGAACGCCTGAGAACTCTCACCCCATGCCCTGTCAGCACCTAATAGTCTCAGTCTCAGTTTCGACACTCATACTAATCAAGGTGTCACGTCCAACTATATTGAGATCTCATATCTCATAGCTTGCTACCACGTGTCTCTATATATAGTTAATACCTTAGGTCCTTGGTACCAAGAACAACGAAGTCTCATATGTCCAAGTCCAACTAGCCCTCAACCCGTGGACCTCAGTTTTGGTCTTATGAACGACAATCTAGGAGTCTCATACCTTTAGGATCTAACGAATAGTTACCTTAGCCTCTTGATCTCTAGCCTCACCTTAAGCAACGTGCCCGACCACTTCAAAGATGTCGTCACACTCCCTGGTCCTAGCAGCACGTCTTGTTGGTCTCTTGACCTAAGCTAATAGAATACTTTGGAAAACCTTTCAAAACTTTTGCAAATCTGTCCATTTCTTTTTTGAACTCTTTTGGAAACCATTTTCAAAAATGCTTGAAAATCTTTTTTGAAAATACCACTAAATGCTGTGCAAAGGAACACTATAGAAATCCTTATAGTTCTTTATCAAAATTCTTTAGAAACTACTGTTTAAAGTTATCTACGTTCTTTAGAAATCTTTAGAAAACTCTTTAGAAAACCACTTCTTAGAAATACTCGTATATTCTCATAATAAACTTTGAAAATTCATTTAAAACTTTCAAACTCAGTTGGAACATCAATTAAACATTTTCTAGGTATAGACTCATCCTGAAGAACCACATGAAAGCTCATAGTGGTCTTGAAGTCCTCAATGACTTACGAGACTAAATACTAATTCATCTTGCTAATTCTTTTAGACCATTCTCAAAACCATCCTAATGATTCTCCTACTTGTTCTTATGTCAATTTAATTATCTCTCTAAGATAAATACTTATATATATACATATAAACTCTTAAAATACTCAAAATTAGTTCAGAGCTTGGATCGACATATCGGCTTGTTGAAATCTTCTGATTCGGCGTATCGGACAATTTCGGTATGCCGTTTCAGGCAATTTCTGTACAATGAAATCTATCCTAAAATAGGCATCACTGAAGTTGGGACCATAGGTGGACTAACTTCCGGTGAACCAAAAATTCTGCAACAATTCTCAAACCAAGAATTCTAAGTTTACTTTCATTTGGGACAAGTTTCATTCAAATCCCATATCTATAACTCGATCTAGCATAACTTAATGGGTCATCAATCTTTGTACAACCATTGGTATTTCTACAGGTCATGGAAATTAACAAGTAGCCTACTGTAATGAAGATCTTTGAGTCTATTTTCTAATGAAACAAAAATCATGTAGATCCAATACCTATAGCTAGATTTATTCAAGATTGAAGCAAGAAAACTCAAATAAGCTGAATAGTAATAATATCCTCATAAATCCTTCGAAAATTCATCAAAAATTCACAAAATCCCTGTTATGCATCCAAATTATTCCAAGCTACCTATTTGAGTCCAACAAATTAAACAAGAACAAGAAGAGAGGTGGGATGTGTATATTTCTCTTTTCTTCCCTTCCCTTTCTTTCTCTTCCCCTGGTTCGGCCCTCTCCTCTTGGTTTCCTTCTTTCTTTCTTCTCTTTTCTACTTCCTTTCGAGCCACCTTCTTTTTTTGCTTTCTTCCTCTTCTTCCTCTTCTTCCGTTCCTACCTTGTTCCCTTTCTTTGTCTTCTCTTCTTTTTTTATTTTTTTCAAACATGCATGCCATCTCCTATAGTCGTCCTTCCCTCACGTAGTCATTTGTTTATAGAACTTTTGGCGTGAATTTTACACAAACACCTCTCGAGTAGGAGAAAATATTCCAAACACCCATAATTTATGAAATAACTTATGAATTGGGGTCTCATGGCACTGTGACATTCAACGTTGATCCATCTTTGGTTCCGCATTCCCGTGGGTCACCACACACCTTAGTTGGTAACTTTTACTAAAAATAATTTAATCATTAATTAATTATCATTAGTCTTGATTAAATGTAAAGATTAAGGTTCGGGATGTTACAGGCTTGCTTAATCTCTTGGGCACACATTTCTTTTAAGGAAAATTTTGAATCAATATCAAAGGTTCAATGAAGGATCGTTTGCCAAGTGAAGAGAATGGTTGGAATACGGTATAAAAAAAGATATTGTCTATTATCATTATTGCTATCTTTTTAAACCAAAAGCTGGTGAAGATTCTTTTGTTGTTGATTGCTTCATAAATTAGAAGAAGCTTGATAAAATTTAAGCACATGTTGGAGGTAAGTCTAGTGCTCATAATCAAGCTAAAAGTCAATGTAAAGCCTTAATTAATCAAAATCAGCAAATTGAAACAACCTTTACAATGCACTTAGGTTAAATTGATGGGGACTATAAAAGGCATTTGAACACAGCAGTTGGAGTTATTCGCTTTCTTTTGAGATAGGGAATAGCTTTTTGTAATCAAGATGAATTTAACCAATCAAGTAATCAAGGAAATTACTTGAAATTGTGAAGATCTCTCTTTGATTTGCATGAGGACTTCAATAAGATGTGGGATAATGCTCTTAGGAATAACAAACTCACTTTCCTTAATATTCAATAAGTAACAATCATTTTACTGAAGCAAACACAAAGCTACTTCTTTGTATGGCATGTCTAGACCCAAGTAATTTATTTTTCTTCTTATGATCGACTGAAGTTGGTACATCTAGCTTAGTTTTATCCACATGACTTTTTTAAATTCGATCGTAAATTACTACATGATGAGCTAGAAAAATATATTGATAAAATGCGTTCAAAGAAAGGATTTTATGAATTGAAAAGAAATGGTATTCTAGTAGAGAAAATGGTAAAGAAGAAAAAAAAATGTCTCGTATCTTTTAGTTTATTTGCTACTTAAATTGACATTAACACTAGTTGTTACAACTACATTAATTAAGAGGTCTTTCTCTACAATAAATATTGTAAAGAATCAATTATGAAAGCAGATGGAAGACTATTGGATGAACAACGCTCTTGTGACTTACATTAAGAAAGAACATATAATTATGAGACGTTCAAAGAAAGAATTTTGAGAATTGGAAGGAATTGGTATTCTTACAAAGAAAATGATAGAGAAGAAAAGGATGTCTCGTATTGTTTAGTATATTTGCTACTTAAGGTGGCATTAACACTACTCATTGCAACTACATCGGTTAAGAAGTCTTTCTCTGTAATGAATGTTGTGAAGAAGCATTTATGAAATCAAATGGAAAATTATTAGATGAATGATAATTTAGTAACTTACATTGAGAAAGATCTATTTGATACCGTTAGTAATGAAGAAATCATGTAATGTTTTCAAAAAATGCATCTCCATTAAAGACAATTATAATATTATTTTTTTTGAGTTCTATTCTGGGATGGTCTTCTATTTAGACTTTTTTTGAATGACCTTTTTTTGATATTTTTTTTTTTTCTAAAAGTACTTTTGCTCGAGGTTATAATCATGGTATTGAAAACATTTGTATCTACTTTCACAATATATATATTCTATTAACCCTTATAGTTTGAAATTTATAGATTCCCTCCTACGATTTAATTCGTACTCAATTACAATAAACTAAACTCAAATACCAATTTAGGCTTGATCTAATTAACATATTGAACTCGAACTTAAGGTGTTTGTTTGAAAACAACTCAATTCAATTTGCTAACACTAGGTTTATAATTTATTAGATATTTAGACTTATTTTTTTGAGTCTTTAAGCTTGGCCTTTATGTTAAGGAGTCCTCTATAGCTTTAGACTTTTAGGATGTATTTGGTAAAAATTTTGCATGCTCAAAAATTAGTTAGAATCAAAATTCTTGTATAAAATTTGAGGAAATATATAATCTTGATTTTCTTGTATTGTAGAATATTTATAAAAATCTTGATTGGTTAGTTTAATGGAAAATTTAGATTCTCAATTTATCTATTTTAATACAATGCATTTAGTAATGATTCTATAATATATTACACGAAATCTCTTCTATAGGTGTTTTTTTATAGGTACCTAATCAGAACCATCGAATGAAAATCCAATAGTCTTCTTTCCCTCCGTTCTTTATTATCTTCTCTCTCTCTCTCTTTCTCTCTTTCCCTCTCTCTTCTTTTCTTCCACCCAGGCACAATCCTCCCCTACTCCATTTCTCCTTGTCGTCGCCACCACCTTTCCCTTTGTCCTTCTCTTGCTACTGCCATCGCCTCGCCTCTCTCCTCCTAGTCCACATGTATTGCATTGTCTGCCTTCTCCTCGGCGTTGCCCCATGTGCAAGCATCTCTCCCTGTTTACTTTGCTGCCCATCTCCTCCGCTAACAGTCACCCTATGTACCAGTGCCTCTTTCATGTACCACATTGTCCACCTCCTCCGTCATTGTCATTGTCGCTCCTCCTTCGCCACCTCCCTGTTCCTCCTCCTTCGTCGCATTCTCGCATACATCGTTATTGTCCCACCTCCTCGTTCCTCTCCTTCTTCTTCCTCTTTCTTAGCTATTGAATGTATCTAACAGTGGAAGTCATATTTCTTACAAAAATTTTAAAAAAATATTAAGTTGAAAGATAAATTTCATTCTACAACACGATGGAGAAAATTTTCATTCTACAATACAATGGAGTATCTTCAGAATCGACCATAACTTCTATTTTAAATTCTACAATATAACTTCTATCAAATTACATATAGAATTTGTCATTTCAATTGCATTTGGTCAGATCGTAGTCAGCACTAGATTATGTATTACGTAATCTGTGGTCCAAGTCCAATTGTCCAACCCTCGTTTCTGTCTATTGAACTAGTGCATAAATTTCTCCCATGCAAGGTTGAGCATGCCTGTTAAAGTCTCTCCCCCATTCTCGCCTATAAAATAGATGGTATATTCATGTGTTTATTTCCATTTTAAACATGAATTGGAAGAATAATCATTGAGATTTTAATTATCAATTATATTAAAAAGTTAATTCTTGTAACCATGATTTATTTGAGTTCACTTGGACTTGGTCATGGCTTGGTTTGCCTTAGGGTTATGCTAGCTAGAGCTCGAGTCGAACATAAAGTACTTTTCTTAAAGAGCCGTACACAAAGAAGCTCTTTTTCCTCAGGTTTGGTTTGTTTTATACCTCTAGCCAGCATGTTTGTAGTGCCATACTTTGTTTGTGATAAGGGCTTCAAAGTTGGGGAGGCGCTCTTTGCGAGCTCCTCGTTTGGGAAGGCGCGACCTCGGCTGGTACCTTCTTGGCGGGGGCGCGGGCCC
>JAMKQA010037165.1:0-17201 GCA_024699735.1 Posidonia australis | reverse complement strand
CTCTCTTCTCGACCATTTAGTCGAGGTCCTCCCTTGGCCTCTCGACCATTTGGTCGAGGTCCTCCCCTTGTTGGTCTTCCCTTGTTGCCTCTTGACCATTTGGTCGAGGTTCCCCTTCCCTGGGCTTTTCTTGACCGTTTGGTCAAGGTCCTTTTGCCCTGCCTTTACCAGGCTATCCCTTTCTGGACCATTTGGTCAGGTCCTTTTCCTTTGCTTCGATCATTTGATCGAAATCTTTTCCTTCATGGGCCGAAGTAGGCTTTCATGGGCCTAAGTAGGCTTTCATGGGCTTAATGGGCCTTCACGGTCCTTCATGGGCCGAAGTAGGCTTTCATGGGCCTAAGTGGGCCTATTGGATTTATTTGTGGTTAACAACCCAGCCATCACAATTTCTTCCTGCAAAATTGGGAAATTGGGGTGTCTACAGATGCCTTTCCCTGAGCGAGGTCGGAGGTCGAGTAGAACAGAGACCGATGCTCAGGGTTGACAAAGACACCCCACCTGAAGCTGTAAGAAAGAGTTAGCTACCAGCAACCGGTCGTTAGTCAGTGAATGCACCAGAGGTCTCGTCGGCATAGCCAAAGCCAAACATCAGAGAAGACAATTTAGATGACCAAATATTGACAAGTTGGCGACCAATCAGCTTCTAAAAGACATGACTGGTTATCACACTTGTCGAGAGAAGCGCCAGACAAGACTCACAGTGCTTTTCGATTGGGAAGTAACTGGTCACGGAAGTCATCCAAGTAGTTCGGGCTACCAGCCCACAGGAGGGAAAGAACAACCTTTGCTTTGATTCCGTCCATTCGGAGTGGCACTCAAAACAACAGAGGGACATTGAGGTTCATCCAGACGGATCGAACCTGGGAAGGGAACATCTAGACTACATCCGGTCGTCTAGAAAGGAGAAAAGAGGAGGCCTTGATTCCGTCCGTTCGGATAGGACCTCGAAGGCGAGAAAGGGTGCCTTGACTCCGTTCGTTTAGACAGGACCTCAAAAGCAAGAGGGGTGCATTGATTCTGTCAGTTCGGATAGGACCTCAAAGGCGAGAGGGAGTTCCTTGATTCCGTCCGTCCGGATAGGACCTCAAAGGTGAGAGGGGGTGCCTTGATTCCGTTTGTCTGGATAGGACCTCAAAGGCGAGAGGGGGGTGCCTTGACTCCGTCCGTCCGGATATGACCTCAAAGGCGAGTGGGGGTGCCTTGACTCCGTCCGTTCGGATTGGACCTCAAAGGCGAGAAGGGGGTGCCTTGACTCCGTCCGTTCGGATAGGATCTCAAAGGCGAGAAGGGGGTGCCTTGATTCCGTCCGTCTGGATGGGACCTCAAAGGCGAGAGGGGGGTACCTTGATTTTGTCTATTATGATAGGACCTCAAAGGTGAGAGGGGGTGCCGTGATTCCGTCTGTTCGGATAGGACCTCAAAGCCGAGAAGGGGGTGCCTTGATTCCGTTCGTTTGGATAGGACCTCAAAGGCAAGAGAGGGTGCCTTGACTCCGTCCGTTCGGATAGGACCTCAAAGGCGAGAAGGGGGAATGCCCTGACTCCGTTCGTTCGGATAGGACCTCAAAGGCGAGAAGGGAGAATGCCCTGACTCCGTCCGTTCGGATAGGACCTCAAAGGCGAGAAGGGGGAATGCCCTGAATCCGTCCATTCAGATAAAAACTCAAAGGCGAGAGAGGGTGCCTTGACTCCGTCCGTCCAGTAGGAACTCAAAGGCGAGAGAGGGTGCCTTGATTCCGTCCGTCCGGATAGGAACTCAAAGGCGAGAGGGGGTGCCTTGACTCCGTCCGTCCGGATAGGAACTCAAAGGCGAGAGAGGGTGTCATGACTACGTCCGTCTGGATAGGAATTCAAAGGCGAGAGAGGGTGCCTTGACTCCGTCCGTCCGGATAGGAATTCAAAGGCGAGAAAGGGTGCCTTAACTCCGTCTGTTAGGATAGAAACTCAAAGGCGAGAGGGGGAATTCCGCCCTATCTGGCACAGAAGTTATGAAGACTTCATTCATCCAGGTCAGGGCAATAAAACGAGATACTCAACTATTATCTGGGTGGTCCCCAGCGTCAAGCCGAAGGGCCGAAGAAAGTAGAATCCTGCAGCAGTCATGCACATGCTGTCACGATGGCGATCTCTGCTCCGCATCAACCATAAGCAATCAAACAAGCTGGCCAGAAATGTTCTGAAGAATTTTATTATCATAGTCAGTTACATGACATGAATGCTAATAATCTATGTCATCTCTGGATCTTTTGGAGCCCGAGGCTTTGGCGAAGAGCGTACGGCTCTAGGCGGCGCTACAGATTGGCCATGTCTCTTCGACTTCGGCTTCATAATCTGCTGTGCAACTCTTCCCCTCTATGACTGTAAGATCCGTCGATCGTACAGAGCCACTGAATGGGTGAGATAGCTCCTTAGTCATAGTGTAGGAGCCCATGGGGTATTCTTGGAACCGCGCTGGCATTTGCCCCTGAACAAAAGAATCCTGTTGGTAACCAAACGGTCACATCACATGGATTGGGTGGTATTCCACTCCACCAGTCAACCCTGGCAGGATGATAAGCCAGATGTCGACTGCGTTAAAGAAGGCCTCAAAGATTTGAGAAGCCGAAGGAATAATGCGCCAGATGATTTTCTTTTCTGTCAAGCTTTCTAAACGCTCGTACTCCTCTTGAATTGAGGTGAGCGTGCGCGCATGGCCACTTTGACAGTGGGATTCGAAGGTTGATCGTTGCGGGTGTAAGACTCCTACACCCAGATGTGCAGCCTACCATACTTGTACAAAAGCTCTACAACCATAAAAGTGTCGGCAGCGGCGCAGTGATCGGTTTAGAGCCCGGTAAGTTTCTGCCAAGATGACTGGGGCTAGATCTATTTGTTGGGTAACAACTGCCAAAGCGATCGCAACGACTTCAATGTTTACATCCATCCGGCCATGGCTGAAAATCAATTCTCCCAGGAAGCGGACAACAAAGCCTTTCAACCAAAGCTCGACGCCTAGGGAGACGCGCATTTCGATTACTTTGTCAAAGTAAGCTTACTTCTGCATGGGAGAATGTCCGTCTGTACAAATGAGCTAACGACCACAATCACTAGTTGATAGGTCAGTTAGCTCACTCAATACTGAAGAATACCCATCACGCCGCATGAACACGGTGGGTCCTAGGAACCTCTATAGACCACGTATTCTGTGGACCTCTTCCAAGGTTGGAGTTCGTTCGATTCTCCCAAAGCGGAAAACATGATGAGCTAGTTTCCAGAATCGGGCAACTACACACAGAAGGTATCGAGAAACCTCCACCTTCGCGATCTCTAGAAGCTTTCAAGAGATTCGCCAAATCCGCAGCTTGTCGTGATCACTTTCAATGAACTGCTTGATCCATGCTTGGAGAATGTGTGAGCAGTGTGTGGGCACCACCATAGTAGGGAAACCCATAATTTGTAAGACGCTTCGGCTTTCTTGGCTTGAGAATCCTCAGAAGGGGCAAATGATCTCCTGCAGGACATGCTCAAAACATTGTTTTTGAAACTGATTTCAATTTTGCTTCGTTCAACAACATTTAGCAAAATCAAAGCAGACAGGTAAAAGATACAGCGCAATGGTATTGTAAGAATCAGAGGGACTGGCCTAAAGTTGTAACTGACTGAACAAAAAGTTGCTGAACAGGCTAAATCCTGTGCACTACCCTGAGGGGAGGTCCTGGTTATCAACCAGCTTTGACTTTGTACCTAAGTAATGAGATATGACCACTCAAACTCGGGGGACCGAGATTATTTGATGACTGTGCCTCCCGGCAAACTACCGGGATCTTCGACCTACAGAGCAGCTAACATGCCCCTGGTCGAGCATTGGCTCAAAGCGTCTAACCATAGGAAAGCTGACATGGATGCCTCTTAACCAGTCAGAGTAGCTTACTTGCCCCTGGTTGAGTACTGGCTCAGTGTGCCTAAGCATAGGACAGCTGACATGCCCCTGGTTTGACATAAATGGCTCTAACCGACGAGAGCAGCTTACATGCCCCTGGTTTAGGCGATGTCCTCCAGATTCTCTTATACTGAAAGTCATTGTCACATCCTTGCTAAGAGAATCGGATAGTACTCTGCGACACTTTTAGGATGATATTTGTGGAAAGAGATGCGTACATGCTGAATGATTTGTGGGATCTTATTGGTGCCCTCAGCATTGGGATGCTTATCGCCAAGTACATAAAGGATTGGTAACACCAAACCTCACGAGACTCTATCCAAGCCCCTAGTTTTTGGGTGGCTCTCTGTAAATATGACACTATGTCTTGGGCTCCGTTCCAAACCTCACTGGACCAAATCCCTGCTTTTTTTTACTTTATTCATTCTTTATTCTTTCTCCCTCATAGGCATGTGAGTTCGCCCTATCCCTAGCTTGGAGGTAATAGGTATCTGGTCTTTGGTGGGCAGCTGCTGTAGTTTAAAGGGTTGGCTAGGCCCGTTTGGAACATGTCATCTAGCTATTCACTCTGACTCTTCTCCAAGATAAACTAGAGGGACAGAGCTACCCATCACGCCTCTCTTTTTAGGGCTGACTTCTATTTGTGACTTCTGTCTTCTTATTCTTTTATGTCCTTTCACAGATATATATATTTGTTTTATTTCTCACACTATCACTCTCACCCGTAACATTTTCTCTCCCTCTGGGAGGAGTAGGGTCCTTGAGCGGCTTGGATACTTCGCCCAATTCACAACGAAAGGTGGCTCCCTCACTCCCTAGGTTCCTGAATAGTATCTACCTGAGGAGGTGCTACACATTCCCAACATTGGCAGGCTTTCCACTTATCATCACCGGGCTAAGATCCATGCACGTGACGATGAAAAACATCGACCTATATGTGCATATGCTGAATGGGGAATTAGTATGTGCTGTGATGCAAAGCTACATGGATGTAGGAAGAACATGAATTCATGTATGCATGGCGGGAAGTGTTAATGTCTCAAAGTGAGGACACATTGTTTATGATCACTGATAGTACTTTTTTAGGTAGCACGAATTAACTGGCTCTGACTGTTCGACGCTATCCATGTCCTCAAGGATGACAACCCCTCCGGAGTAGACTTGCTTAACCACGAATGGTCCACGCCGGTTGGGCTTGAACTTGCCGCGACTATCAGGGAGATGTATTGCTCTCAAGACTAGGTCGCCCGGCAAAAATCTTCTTGGTCGGACCTTCTTCTGATAAGCTTTGGCCATGCGCTTCTGATAGCATTGTGCATGATGCATAGCTTGCAATCGATGCTCATCTATCAAGTTCAGTTGAATTAAGCAATCCTCAATCCACTCCGCCTCTTCCAGCTCTACTTCTTTCAGGATTCTGAGCGATGGTATCTCCACTTCTATTGGTTGGACTACTTCCACACCATACACTAGAGAATATGGAGTCGCCCTTGTTGAGGTCCGGACTGATGTTCTATAAGCTCACAGAGCTTATGGGAGCTTGTCATGCCAGTCGTTATGTGTCTCCGCCATCTTTTTAAGAATCTTAGTTAGATTCTTGTTGGCGGACTCTACTGCACCGTTCATCTGAGGATGGTACGGGGAGGACCTGTGATGCCTGATATGGAACTCCTGTAGGAAATCCAAAACCTTTTTGGCTGTGAAGTTTGTCCCATTATTGGAAATGATGGAATGTGGGACTCCGTATCGGGTGATGATGTTGTTTCTGATGAACTTTTTTGTCACGGAGGCTGTCACTGTCTTGTAAGAAGTTGCCTCCACCCATTTCGTAAAATAATCAATTGCTACTAAGATGTACTGATGCCCATTGGAAGCTGCTGGGTGGATAGCTCCTATGACGTCCATTTCCCATGTGGAGAAAGGCCAGGGTGATGACATATTGTGGTGGTGCATGAATAAAATTGCCATGGACTTGACAATTACGACATCTTCGCACAAACTGGCAGCAGTCCGTCTCTATGGTTGACCAAAAATAGCCTTATAGCATTATTTTCTTGGCCAATAATACTCCATTCATGTGAGGCCCGCATGTCCCGACATGCACATGCAACATTACTGTATCAGCTTCCTTGTTATCAAGACTGCGCAGAAGCATCTGATTGTAAGCCCTCCTATACAAGTGACCTTCTCCAAGGACATATTTTGAGGCCAGCCGGACCATAGTCTTTCTATCTGCTGCTGATGCATCTGGATGATGACTCCCGGTTTCCAAGTAAGCTCTGATGTCGTGATACCAGGGGAGATCTGTTGTGGAATCCACTTCTTCTATGCTCATGCAGTGTGCCGGCTGATCTGTGCAGATTACTGACACTTTCACTGTGTCATCCTCTAGTATGGACAACTAGGATGCAAGAGTGGCCAGTGCATCTGCGTAAGCATTCTTGGCCCTGTTCATAAAGGAAAAGCGTATCTCCTCAAACTTCGCCATCAGCTTTAAGAGATGATTGTGGTATGGAACCAATTTCAAGTCTTTGATTCTCCAGTTGCCATTAACTTGAGAGATGACTAACATGGCATCCCCATGCACATGTAATCTCCGTGCACCATGTTCTAATGCCGCTCGCAGGCCAAGGATACATGCTTCATACTTCGCCACATTATTGGTGCACACAAAGGTTAACTTTCGAGCAAGCGGGATCATCTGTCCATGCAGAGTTTCCAACATTGCACCGATACCCATGCCTCTTCTGTTAACTGCGTCATCAAAGTAGAGTTGCCACTGACCTTTATCTCGAGGGACTACCAACTCCTCTTCTTCTATGGCGAACAATATGTCCTCATCAGGAAACTGAGGCTGCAAGGGTTGGTACTCTAGCAAGGGTAAGTCTGCTAAGTGATCTACCACGGCCTGTCCTTTCATCGACTTCTGAGTGACAAAAGTGATGTCAAACTAAGACAAAGTACTTGCCACTTGACACATCTATCCACCAGTGTTGGCTACTGAAACAGGTATTTCAGAGGATCAGGTCGGCACAGTAATAGAACTGGATATGCCATAATATAGTGTCTTAAGCGTTGTGTGGCCCAGACGAGGGACAAGCAAACTCTCTCGATTGCAGTGTACTTAACTTCGCAATCATTGAACTTTTTGCTCAGATAATAAATAGCCCTTTCCTTGCAACTTGTTTCATCATACTGACCCAAGACTGCGCCCATTGAATGTTGTGTCACTGACAAGTAGAGCAACAGAGGACGCCCTGGTGTCGAAGGAACTAAGACTAATGGTCTCACCAAGAGTATCTTGATTTTCTCAAATGCTTCTTGGCACTCCTCACCCTAGCGAATCTGTGTGTTCTTTCTCAGGAGCTTGAAGATTGGCTCGCAAATTGGTGTCAACTAAGCGATGAATCAGCTGATATACTGCAACCGCCCTAGCAACCCTCGGACTTCTTTCTCTGTTGTGGGGGGAGGCATCTCAATGATGGCTTTAGCCTTGCTCGAATCTACCTAGATTCCCCTTTGGCTAATGATGTATCCCAGCGGTTTGCCTGATGACACGTCAAATACGCACTTGTTAGGGTTCAACCGCAGCTTATACTTTCTCAAGCGGTTAAAGAGCTTCCTTAAACAAGCAATGTGTTCTTCAGGCTCTTTCGACTTAGCAATTATATCATCCACGTAAACCTCAATGTCATGGTGCATGAGATCGTGGAATAAATCTGTCATTGCCCTCTGATATGTGGCCCCAGCATTCATGAACCCAAATGGCATAACTCTGTAGCAGAACACTCCCCATGGGGTAATAAATGACGTTTTCTCCATATCCTCTTCTGCCATTCAGATTTGATTGTATCCTGAAAATCCATCCATGAATGACAACAATTTGTGTCCTGTAGTGTTGTCTACCAATACATCAATGTGTGGGAGTGGAAAATCATCCTTTGGGCTGGCTTTATTTAGGTCTCTGTAATCAATACACATTCGGACCCGACCATCTTTCTTGGGTACCAGAACCACATTCGCTAACCATTCCGCGTAAAGGACGACCTTCAGGAAGTTAACTTTGAACTGCTTCATTATTTCCTCCTTCAATTTCAAGAGCCACTGTGGTCGCCATCTGCCTAGTTTTTGTTTGACTGGCTTGACATCAGGCCTAAGCGGTAGGGTATGTACCACTACCTCGACGTCCAACCCAACCATGTCATCGTAACTCTTGGCAAAGATATCTGTATATTCCCGGAGAAGCTCTACAAGTTCTGCTTTGGCTTGTGCTTGGAGTCTGGCGCTTATCTGCACTTCTCTGACATCTTCATTGGTGCCAATATTCATAGTCTTAGTTTCTTCTTCTACATGCAGGTTCGGGCCTTCGGGATCATCATCCTAAGGTTGGAATTCTGGTTCGGGCCTTCGGATCTACATGTAGTTTCTTCTTCTCTGACTTTCCTCTTCCATTTCTGCATCATCTTCTTCTCCGTATGCAATAAGCTCAGAAATAACGTCTTGCTAGCACGACAGATCTGTGTCCTCAAAGGTGCACACTTTCTCAGCACTTTGTCCTTGATGGTGCTTTCGAATGGTCACTGTAACCCTAGTTTTCTTGTATGCACCTCTAATGATTTCCGGTTCTGCTATTTCCGAGCTTGTGTCCGACTGTTCCACATCTGGTAAACAAAAGCTTTTATTTTCATGATGTCTTTGTACAGCCTGTACAACAGGTGGGTAGTTGTCCTCTGTCTGACTGATGTGTGTGCTGCCGCCCGGGTTCCTTCCTGAGCCTATCTTAGGATCTTTTTTTGGACCCCACTGCTCAAGTGGGGCCAAGTTTGGTAATACCACCTAAACCCGCCTCCCCGCTGAGAGGAGATAAGCTCCTCAGGTCTAGTGCTTATGGATCTATTCTCCTCCCGGGTCATGATAGCTGACTAACCCTATGCAACTGTCTGCTCCTCAGTGTACCCTATCAATATTGCCTTTCCTTTCTTGCGCCTAAGCTCACTTTGTGCATCTTCGGCAGTACTGCCAATTGTTCTTGAAATAAAATTTCCAGATTGCTGAGCATGCTATCCACCTGTGCTACCACAGCGTCTCCTTCCTCTTCATCGGAAGCAAAATCCACATAATAAGCACTGGAAGTTCTTAACACCTTAGGCACTGATTCTGGCTATCCTGGACGCAATCCCTTTAGGACTAACTGCTGCTCTGATACTACTGCTGCTGAATCTGCCTTCACTGAATCCCATATTGCATTTGGATTGGTAGAAAGATCCTTCGCTGACTCTGGAGGTGGCAATGCTAGCATAGCTATCCTCGGTGGCATGGATGATGTTGAATCTATTCTGAAGTCCGTAATTTCCTCTTCTGAATAGTAATCCTCTACACATACCCACTCTGGCCCATCGACTGGCTTGTCTGACTCAGGTTTTGCAAGCACCAAACTCCGATGGGGATCCAACAATGTCGCACAAACAAAGTTGTTTAAATTTCACGGAATAACGAGGTTTTGGAACTTACGACGCTTCGCGTATCCGTCTTGTGGCTTTTGCTCGTATCCTAGTTCTTCAAATTCACATCTCCTCTCTACGGTAATGTCCTCTGATTTAAAGTTGACTTGACATGCGATTCGCAAGGGGCAGACGTTCAAACCAACGCCATTATCGACCAAAGTGAGAGGGATGTGGAAATTTTGGTATTGCATCGTGATGAATAGGGGCTGGTTATGACTAGTCCTTGCTGGGGGAAGCTCGGAACTAGAGAAAGAAATGACCTCTGGCGCGGCTATCATCCCTACCATGTTCTCCAAGGCCGATGGTTGTATGGTTGAGGAAACATGGGCAGCTTGAAAAACTCAGAGAAAGGTCTCTCTATGTTCGGCCGAAGTATGGATTAAGTCCTAGATGTAGATGTCTGCTTTGACCTTTTTTAGTAGGACAGTGATGTCGGCTACAGGCGGGTCAACTTTGACGGTGGGGTTAGCTCTTGTGACTGTCTCTTCAGGGATTGGACTGGGAATATGGTTTTTTGTTTGGGAGGATGAAGTCACAGGCTAACTGGTTTTGTTTACTGGGATCGGGGCCTTGTTTACCCTTCCCGACTGCGTTACCTTAGCACACATTTCTGCAATATAACTATAAGGCATGCGGTGAGTATCCTGTGTCAAGTTGATGACCACAGGAGCATGGACCCTCAATTCCACTAGGGTTGAAACTGGTAGAGTAGGGGTTGGCGCTTGGTGGGTTAAATCAGGTCTTGGTTTGGCTAGTAGGCTAATTGTTGGTGGAGTGGATTGCATGGTGGGTCTACTAGCTGTGCGCCTTGGTCGGGTAGTTAACTGGATCATATTGATAGTAGAGTTGGAAGCTTCAATGAAGGATTGACTCAGCTGATAAGAGAGTGGTTCTGAAACATCGTGGATGAGGAGGGAAGGATCAAAAGGTTCAACATCATCCGAAGAAAGGAAATAGACTCCCGTGGTTCCTGTCGCATGCTCAGGCAAAGGCTGGTGGACTATGTTACTAGATATGGATGCAGATGAATGAGGTGTCTGTGCAGCGGGTGTGGTCTCTGTCTCCTGTGTGTTAATATTGATGACCTTTTGGTCAATCATGCTCTGAATTGCATTCCGGAGTGTATAACAGTTATTCGTGGAATGTCCTGCGGTTCTATGGAAACTGTAGAATAAATCCGTTTTAAACCATGGCAGAAGAGGGTTCAGTGGTGGGCGGATTCTGAAAGCTTCAGTAGTGACGCTACCTTAGGAAATATGACACTCAGTGGCTCGACCAGAGGAGTGTAATCTCTCTCAGGTCGTGGGAGCTGCCCTGATCCCTGGTAGCACCCTTGCCTTGCCGGTGTGGGCTGGTATACTGGCTCGGCGGTGGTGGTGATTTGTGTTGTGCATGGTGCTCTAGGTGTTGGGGAGTAAACAACCTGATTCCGAGCTGGCAAGCTCACCACGTTGGTTGGCATAACAGGAGCTCCCATGTATGCCACAACATTCCTAGCAGAATCCTTCTTCCGACCGTAAGCGGTGTTGGATCCGTTGTTGTCACCGTTGCTGCTGTTGGTTCCGCTTGAAGCCATAGTCTGCATTGTGAATACTACTAACATTGGAAAACTTCCACTATTTAGTGAGCTCTCAACACGGGTGCCAGCATTGATCCGGGATGCAAAGGTAATAATAGGCTGAATGCTTAGCAGAGTCCCAGTGGCTGGCTGTGTCCCTCGAATTATTATTTCAATAGACTCTTCGTCAGAAGGTCTATCGCGCACTTGTGAAGTGTGGACTCGCCAGTGCCCGACGTACTCCCCAAACGGCTCATGGGGCTTCAGCTTTGTGGCGACCAGGTCCTCACGCTTTGGGACCATGTCAAGGTTAAAAGAGTACTGCTCCAGAAAAGCTTGGCTCAGATCATTCCAGGTCTTTATGGTGGACATAACCAGTGATGTGAACCATTTTAGAGATGGACTTGTAAGACATTTCTGGAAGAGGCGAATGAGAAGTCTCTCGTCAGCCTGTAGTTGAGCGAGATCGCCGCAGTATGCCCAGAGATGTGAAATTGGGCAGCCTTTCCCGTTATATTTCTCAAATTCAAGGATGTGGAAGTTCGGTGGGAGTACCGCCTCTGGGAAATAGCAGAGGTCCAGGAAGGAGAAAGACTAGCGGTCCTTGCCCTGCACTTGACGTAGAGCTTTCTCCAGGTCATTCATCCTGGCGAAAAGTGCATTGGGAGTTGCTGCTGACATTGAGTATACAACTGGGGCGGGTACCGCATACGCTGTGTCTATTGCACTCGTGTGTTCCTTCGGATCTATCATCTCGCCACCTGGTGCCATGGCGTGAGGACCAGCGTACCCGTGCATGTGCGCTACTTGTGGTGGTGTGCATGCAGAAGCTTGTACCTGATGCAAGGGTATAGAAATGTTATGCTGTGTGGGGCGTGTTGTTGTGTGTGGGAGCAATAGCTGCTGAACCAGGACGGTCGGATTCGTAGGTTGGTGTGCTCCCGCCAGCCCAGAAGGCGGACCACCAGTAGAGGGAGGAACATGCTATGCATGTTGTGGTATTGATGCTATTGGCAAAGTAGCAACGCCCGTCATCGGGACAACGGGAAGCTGTGGTGACGGCTGCAGTGGTGGTGTAACTGGTGCAATGTGAAGTGCCTGAGCAGGCGGAAAAAGATCTTCGGGAATAGGACAAACAGGCGTAGTCAGAGTGGGATCCAAAGAGAAGGCCATGTTTTGCAACTTCTGCGTAAGGGCTAAAAGTTGCTGAGAAATTACGGTGATAGAACCATCGATAGCAGTACCGAGGGCTGGAAGAGCAAGTGGCAGGGACGTCATAGGGGGCTGGATGTTCAAGGATGCTGTGGGTCAAATTCCTACTAATGAGGCAATCACAGCCAGCTGAGTGTCAAATGAAAGGGGGTGAATTGAAGGGCTGAGCACCATCAGATCTGATGCCCTGGTGGTTGTCATGGTAACCGTCTCAACCGCGGGCTCCAGACCACTAAGGGTTTGCCAGTGTCTCGAAACCGGCAGACAAGGAACTCCAGGTGCCTGAAAATGGCTATCATGGATTGAAGATGGAATAACTGATGTCAAAGTAAAAGAGTGAGGAGGGGCAGAAACAGGAATCCCCTCCAGAGTAGTTGGTGCAAAGGTCTTAGACGCTCGCTGGGCCATAACAGTCCACGATCGGGTAAGGATGGGGCTGCGATTGCCAGCGAAAGGATGACGCCTATGAGGAGCTATCGTCGGAAGTGACGAATAACTTGAGGGAAGACAATCGAGAACTGTGCCTCAAGATTGAGGTTACAGAAAGAAACTCCCAGGCTCAGACCTAGGAACTCGCACACAGAACTCTATACCTAGCAAAGGAAAAGAACCTAATGTGTTAGTGAACAGAGTGAAGACAAGACAACAAAAGAAATATGTTAGCTATGCAGTTGTTTGTTTGGGTGGCATGAATGGCACACATGCACATGAATGCTACTAATATGCTCTCTCTCACCATGCATGTCTCACATGGATCGGACCATATGGGACGCACTCATGGGTTTGGGTTTCAACTCTGGTCAGAAAAGTAGGATCCTGTTCTAAATCCTAGCCGAAGCGCAGGCAGTAAACGGGTGGTGCGTTGGTGGTCTTATCTCCTGCAGTAGCATGGAACTGTACCATCTACTAGCACCGACACAACCCCAAACAAGGGGGGACAAACTAGCAACACGTCCTACGCCAAAGCTATAGAACGGGCTACTAGAATTGTCCTTCGTAAATTGTGGGTGACCGAGAAGAGAAGATGCATGTCCTATATGATCAATCATGCGATATGTTTTTGTGTCTTTTACTTGCGTTTTATTACACCATAGAGATTTGTGAGCATTTGTCTCTAGTTATGCCGTATTATTTGTTCATCTGAGTTGATGTGTTTTATTTTAACTAGATAGGGAGGCAAACATGTTTCTACTCTCCTAATCAAGGCAAATTCAAATAAAAGGAAAAAAAATACACAATCATGGCATCTAAAAAGTCAATCAGCAGGCAACATGGCATGTGCTGGTGTAGTACTCACAAGTAGGTGAATAAAAGGTAGTATCGACAAACAAATCATGTGCATGTACGGTGGCATAGCAACAGTTTAAAAGTCATAAAAAGGCATGTTCAGTCAAATATGCAAACAAAACAAGCAAACAAAACATGAAGTAAACAGACCAAAGACAAGTAAGGAAACCAGAATGAAAGCTAGAATTTGGTTATCCTCAGTGGAGTCGCTAGTTCCTGTGACCATACCGGTGGAACCCTGCACGGCTCTCCTCTACCGGGTGCGTGAAAACACACGAGGAGACCCAATATGGTCACGACAAAGATGGTGAATCCAAACAAGGAGACTAGACTCGACAGGCATCGTCAAGCCTCCCCTCCAGCAAGCAAAACCTTCCGCTCTCGACATCCAAGTCGCGAGAACATCCAACCCCATTTTCCAGGCCACCCAAGCCCCGTTTTCGTAGCCAAGAGCCCAAGCTAGAGCACAGCCGGAGCACGCCGCCGTCGACTCATCTCGCCGAGGAGGACACCCTGTGCATAAGGTAACCTCTTTTCCCTTCTTCTTCAATTCATAGCATGCCGCTTAGGTCCCTTTAAGCTCCTGAATCGTGACATGTCGGGGTAGGCCATCTTCGCCCACCATCACCTCCATTTCGGCGATGGGTTCGCCATCACCGATGAGGCCTCGGGCCTCTTGATCCTGGACGAGACCCTGTGGGGACTCTCTTCCTCTCCCCTCTTCTTTTCTCTTCCCACTTGGGCCCTTTCCGCTCCAAAGAAGCCCCAGGAGACCCCATCGTCGCCGCTGCTGTCGACCACCGCACCATCGTCGTGGAAGCCACTGGAGAGCTCCAGATGCCCTCGCGCCGCACCACCACTCTAGGAAGTTTAGCCTCGCCGGTACGAGACTCTCTGAGCCACCACGTCGTTGCTCCAGGCTCTAGGGCCCCTCTCCACCTCTGCCACGACCGTCGCCGGAGCCCGCGACGGGGAGAGAACGCCAGTCAGACCCTGCCCTCGCCGATGCCTTTGGAAGCATCACCAAGACCCTTCGGAGTGTTCCCGATCATCACCGCGCCGAGCTACTACCTTCAGACACGCCACAGTAGCAGCCCCCTCGGTCGCCAGAGAAGAACGCCGGAGGGGGGATCGACGGCGTGTAGCAGCCATCGGGAGCTCGATCGCCATTGTCGAATCCTCCCCTAATCTCCTCCTCCTGCTTTCTCCCATATCTGATCTCGGATCAGATACCAGGAGGGGGTTCGAAGGAGCCCCTGGGCCGTCGCCGTCGGCGATCTTCAAATCGCCGGAGGTGACTGTCTATGTTTTTTTTTTTTTAGGAAGTCCCCCTAATTTAAAATGTTCTCAGTTTGATCCTTTTTCAATTGCACTTGGGTTCTTTTATTTGTGTTCAAGTCCCTATCATTTCAAATCATCTTTTATTTCTTTTATTGTTCTTGTAAATATTACATTCTTTACCTTGTTTCTTTTTAATTTCATCATTAGTTTTGTTTATGCATGTTTTATCACATTTAAACCCCTGCATCCTTGTTTTCTTTATAATTAAGTCCTGAATATTTGCCTTTAGCCCCTGAAACATTTTGAAATGAGTTTTCCCTGTAAAATTTACATTCTGAATCCTAAATTTTTTTTAAATCACTCAGATCATCCTTAAAATTCAATTTTTAATCATATTTAAGTCTTGGATATTTGCATTTGGTCCCTGGCACATTTTTTGAAATGAATTTTTCCTGTGAAATTACATTATGAACCATGAATGATTTAAAAATCACACTGACCATCAGTAGAATTGAATTTTCTTTACATTTGAGTCCTGATCTTTTGCATTAAGTCCCCAGAACTTTTAAAAAATGAGTTTCATCTGTGAATTTTACATCCTAAATCCTAATAAATTGCTTAATTACACTGATCATTATAAAATCCCATTTTTTATCACATTCAGGCCCTTGAATTTTTGTACATAAGTCCCTGACTCTTTAATAAATAATTCCTGAACACAGAAAATTTGCATATAAACTCCTAGATTAGTTTTGAATCTATCCTTTAAGGTTTTAAATGTTTTCTTGCATATTTTTAATGTTTTTGCTTATTGCATTCCTTATTTTGTGTTTAATCATAGACTTCCTTTAAGAGCCATGTTTTCACTATAAATCAAACTTTAGTTTCTGTAACCAAGCCGTCGAGAATGGCAAAAATATGCCAAAGTCGGCAAAATTACGGTAAAAATAAAATATATGCAAATGCAGGAGTCACCACCTAGTCTATTCAAATGAAAGACGAGGAAACCAAATAAAACATGAAAATCATGCAAAAACAATGGAAAAGGTCTTTATAAACCAGAAATATGGGTAAGGATCCCTGTTACGCACGAGGAAGGTGTTAGACACCCTCGTACGCCCGATAAATCGGTCTTCTATTGGTTTCTCTATTTCTAATGAAATGTCGGCCTTTGCAATACGCCCGAGGGCGATATGTCATGCCATGCTTATGTGTGGTGTCTAAAATATAGGTGCATGATGTGAAGGGGTGTGTCCTAATGCTCAGAAGTATCACTCGTATCGCGGGACTGGTATTGATGCAAGAATATTGCATAATAAGATCAAAGATCTAAAATCTCAAGTGAGTTTTCATCCTTGCTTTGCTATATGCAAATGCAAACTAAACATGCATGGAAATAGTTGAAAATAGAGTTGTGCCTTCTAATACATCAAGGAAGAAAGCCAAAGACGGAACTCAGAAGCAAATCGAGTCGGAAAAGCATGCAAAAAACCATGTAAAACCTGCTGTGTGCTTTTGAAAACAGGCCAATGTGCCTGTTTTGTGCGCCGGACTGGTGCTCCAGTCTGGTGCGCCACCTATGTGGGCCTAGGTGGGCCAGCAAGATGTGTTGAGTGAAAATAGAAAACTATGCAAAGCCAAAACACCAGAGAATGCATTCTGGAAAAGTATGCAATGTAAAATCCTTTGTAAAACGCGGAAATCATGCCTTAAAAGCGAAAGAAGTGCAAATGCAACATCTATGGACCTTGTGCTCAAGGACTAGTAGCCTCACACAATATCCTACCTATCTTATGCTAAGTGAGAAAGAACAGGATTCAGTCATGACATTGGATCATGGGCTGATATACAGACTCTCTATGTTGGAGTAAAGTGCCAACAACCTACCAAATTTCAACCCAAGACTGAATATGCAAGGGGAAAAAGCAAATGGAAAACGATCCGGTTTAAAACTGAAAACATGCACGTTTTATCATGGTATATCAGAGAACAATCGATAAAACTATCAAGCTCAAAATCCTTAGAAACACCATGCAAACAGGGATGCAAAAGTGAATGATCTGCTCTCTGACCAGTCTGGTGCACCTGCTCGGTGCGCTAGAGTGGTGCTCTGGTTTGGTGCGCCTGAGTGGTGCGCCCCAGAGAATCTGGATCAGATTGCAATCTGATCCAAAATCTTACCTAAAATAGAGATGGATGATTTTATTAATGCCAATCAGTTTATATCAACGATAAAAACATAAAAAAGATGTGATGCAAGTGAGCAAAACGGATCTATCATGATGTGATTCAAAAAACATGATAAATTGTAAGTTCATGTTCGAAATGTTTATGTAAGACTCTAAAAGGATATGCATGAGAAAACAAGTTTTACAGAACATGCAAATGGTGAATACATCAAGATCATCTCTGTTGCATATTTTAGCACATATACATGG
>JAMKQA010037164.1:0-16494 GCA_024699735.1 Posidonia australis | reverse complement strand
TCCTCGCAATATTGATTTAACGAGTTACGTAGCTACGAGGATACTTATTCCTCGCAAAGTCCTCGTTAAACTATCTAACGAGGATATTGCGAGGACTTCGCGAGGACTTTGCGAGGAATATTGTCCTCGCTAAATGTCGATTTTCTTGTAATGAAGGCGTAACTCCCTTAAACCTAAATGATAATGCTTGCATAATGGAGAACTTGGATTCTCTTCATATTTCCTCAGATAAGTTATGTTGATTGCAGCCTGGAATATTAGAGGGTTGGACAGTAGTGGGAAAAAAAGAGTCCTAAAAAATTTTGTTAGAACCAACAGGTGCAACATTATTGTTATTAGCAAAACAAAACTTGAAACCTTTTCCCCATATATTTTAAGAAACATTGGAGGTGGTTACATAAACCAATGGTCTTTTCTTCCTTCATTGGGTACCTCCGGGGGAATTCTTGTTGGCTGGGATGACAGTATGGTTAAACTTTCTAATACCATTAAAGCAACTTACAGTATCTCACTATTCTTTATAAATCTCCTAGATAACTTTGAGTGGTGGCTCACAGGAGTCTATGGTCCTTGTGACCCTAGTCTCAAAAGAAATTTTATTGAGGAATTGAATTGCATAAGTGATAAAGTTAATAAAAATTGGATTTTAGGTGGTGATTTTAACATCATAAGGTCTCCGGATGAACATTCTTCTAGGTGTAGCACTACATCTCATATGAGGGATTTCAATGAATTTATTGACAATAAATCCCTATTAGATTTTCCACCTAATAATTGCAAATACACTTGGTCAAACTTTCACCTTCCGCCTACTATAGTTAGGCTAGATAGATTCTTGATATCCACAGGCTGGGTAGACAAATATCCAGATTCCTTCTGTTTAGGAAAAACCAGGGTAATTTCAGACCATATCCCCATTACCCTTAATACAGCTCCATATGATTGGGATCCCCCCCTTTTAAGTTCTACAAATCTTAGCTACAAATTGAAGGTTTCTCCTCCTTCATAGAGCATAGTTGGCATAACTTCATATCTAACTGTAAGTCAGTTTCACCTGTGGCCAGATTTGCTCACAGATTAAAATTCTTAAAAAAGTAAATCATCCGTTGGATTGGCCCTATTAGGGAGCTAAGGAAAAAAAGATTAGAGGTTGTGGAATCCCAAATAAACCTCATAGACTCATTGGTAGTATCCACCAATAATCAGGCCATCTTTCAAAAAAAATTGAAAATACTCAAAGATGAGCATTTTATCTTGTTACAAGAACAAGAAATATATTGGAAGCAAAAATGTAGGATTCAATGGCTCAAAGAAGGTGACCTAAATACTAAATTCTTTCATAATATAGTAAAACAGAGAAAGAGGATAAATACAATTCACTCTTTAAATATTAATGGTACTCCGGAACAATCTCCATTTCTAATTTCCAAGGAGATTGAAAATCACTTTATCTGGCAATTCAACAAGCCAAGCAGAATAATTCCTTCTCTTGACTGGGACACATTAGTGCCTAATAAAATCCTCAATCTGAAACTTTTGGAATCCACTTTTACTATGGAGGAGATACACAGAAATGTGGGCAATTTACCTGGGGAGAAAGCCCCAGGTCCAGATGGTTTCTCTTTGTGTTTCTTTCAACAATTCTAGGAAATTGTGAAGGATGACATTTTAAACATCTTCCAAAATCTTTACAGTACTTCTGATTTAGATTTTCTGGCCCACATCAATCAGACTTTTATTTCTCTTATTCCCAAAAAAGAGGATATTAAAGAGGTCAAGGACTTCAGACCTATAAGTTTAGTCAATAGTCTCGACAAGATAATAGCTAAAACACTAGCATCAAGACTTTCTCCTGTCCTCAATAAAATCATTGACAATTCTCAATGCGCTTTCCTTTCTGGAAGATACATAGGTGACTGTTTCCTTGTGGCTCAGGAGACTATACACTACATGAAATTGAATGGAATTCCAGGTCTTATTCTTAAACTAGATTTTGAGAAAGCGTTTGATAATGTTAATTGGGAACTTCTTCTAGAGGCCCTAAAAGGCTTAGGTTGTGGACATAAGTGGATCTCTTGGATCAAAATGTGCATCTCACATGCCAGCTTCTCAGTCATAGTCAATGGTTCTTCCAAAGGATTCTTCAAGTCAACAAATGGTTTAAGACAAGGTGACCCCTTCTCCCCTCTTCTTTTTATTGTGGTCACACATGTCCTGAACAGAATGCTAGCTTTAGCATTAGACAATAATCTAATTTATGGGATACAATTACCAAATAATGGCCCAAATATAATGAATATACAATACGTCGATGATACTATCCTATTTTTAGCGGCCACTGAGGATAATTTAATAAATATTAAGAGAATACTTTGTTGTTTCCAGACATGTTCAGGATTAAAAATAAATTTCCATAAATCCTCTATCACTGGCATTGGAATTCAAGAAACCTTCACTCAGATAGCCTCACATATCTTGGAATGCCAAATTGAGAATCTCCCTATAAAATATCTAAGTCTTCCTTTACACTTCAGGAAACCCAATTATCATGATTGGTTGCCTGTCATTGAAAAAATCTCAAAAAAATTATCTCTTTGGAAAACAAAGTTTTTATCACTTGGGGGTAGAATTACCTTGGTTAATGCAGTTTTATCTGCCATCCCTACATATTACCTTTCTATTTTACACCTACCAACTAGAGTGGAGAAAGCTATTGACAATTTCAGGACTAGATTTCTATGGAACTCTCTCTCCTCTACCATAGCTTGCCATTTGGTTAAGTGGAAGTCTCTTTGTAGATCCAAGGAACAAAAAGGATGGGAAATTATTAATTTAAGAAATTTCAATATGGCTTTGAAATGTAAACTACTTTGGCAATTTTTATCTAATGATTATTCTCTAAAATGGAAAGATATTATTAGAGCCAAATATTTAGCAAGGAGAGGTCTAGGTGCTATACTTAATGTCTCCAACACTAGAACATCACTCCTCTGGTATGAAATTAAAAAAAGTTTTGATATCATAAATGGTTTTACCTTGTTTCATGTAAACAATGGGAAAAACACTATCTTCTGGGAAAACAGATGGTGGAATGGAGAAAAACTCAAAGATATCTTACCCGATATCTTACCCGATATCTTACCCGATATCTTTAGGAGGGCAAAATTTAAACAAGCCTCTGTTACAAAAGTTGTTCGGACCATTAACACCAATCCTAATAACCTCTTCTATAATCCATTAACTCATACTGACTCTAGATCTCTTCATTCTCAATTGGATTTGTTAGTTGGGATTATCCCCAATGTAGGGTTAAATGCGGAGGAAGATACTGTTATTTGGAAACCTACTAATAAGAATTTCACTGTTAAATCATGCTATGCTATGTTAAATGATGGTGGTCTCAGATTTAAGTTTTTTGGGGAAATCTGGAAATGCTGGGTACCACTCAAAATTAAACTCTTTTCGTGGTTGGTTGTTTGCAACAAAATTCTGACCAAAGATAACTTGTGTAAAAGGGGATGGAATGGTTCCACTTTATGTATTTTCTGTAATAATACTATAGAATCTGCAATGCATCTCTTCCTATATTGTCGTTTTGCTCACTCCATATAGAATGCTTTTATACTTACCCCCTTGTACCCTGCTATCCTCTCTATAGCAGATCTATTTCATATTCTACCTGTGTTAAAATTTGAAATGCCTTTAATAGGTTCTCATACTTTTGTGCAAATTTTACTTTGGTCTATTTGGAAGGAAAGGAATAATAGAATTTTTAGAGGTCTTCTCAGAAGTATTAGTATGATTGTTAATAATATTATATCCTTGACTCACTGCTGGATTGAGTGTTTGGGTGCAGGCTTTGAAAAAAATGAGATTCTGCACTCCATTATGTCTTTTCAGCAGAATAGAGATATGGAAATTGACCCTTTGGCTCCAAGCATTGACCAGCAAGATGGGGAACAAAATGCATCAACTCCTGCTCTTGTAGAGGAAAATCCCGTGTAATGGCTAAATTCTTATTGGCCGATGAAACTTCTTTACTCTCAGACTCTTTTATGCTTCTGTAATCTTTTATGCTTCTGCACTTTCGTCATTTTGTTCCTTATAAGCTGGAGTTAAGAATCTATAATATTTTATCAGCACATTACCTTTATGATGTTATGCTTTTGGGATTATATAAAAATAAAATACCGTTTACAAAAAAAAAACTTTCTACTAAGGACTCAGAAGTACTTTTAGATGATTCAGAGTGGTTAGTTTCTGTCAAACCATAAAGAAACACAGAAACAATTCTAAACAGGGTTAAGTTGACTTTTGTTTATGATTGTAAGAAAATTACATACGTACCATGACATCCAAAACTTTAGCTTTTACAGAATTTATGCGCAGAAGTTGTCTACGTTTTTTTAAGAGAATTAAGTGTCTACATGTTAGTTTCAACTTTCCTCTGAAGTTTGATTTCCTAAAGAGGTTAAACTAGAAAAGTTAAAACAATGGAAACTTTATTTTTGTTCATGTATTTTAGGTATCTTAGTTCCTATTTGGATCCTGCATAAACTTAGAATTGGAATTACAATTCTTTTTGGGTAATCAAAAAGTCGATTAAAACCAAAATAGTAATAACCATTTCATTTTCCTTATTTTGGAGTTATAATTCCACTATAGGTGTAGAATAACGTTATTTCAATCGACTTATTCCTTCGTATACTCATTTTCAACCATTCAAAATTTTTTCCTCTTCCGAACACCAAAACTCTCTTGCTATCCACCACTACAATCATCAGCTCCACCCCGAGCAATCGTCTCCTCGTGGCTTCCACCATGATCACCAGCAATGGTGTGGTTGAGGGGGACCGTGGCGGTTGCCATGGCAATACTTGCTTTGGCCATCTATTGCCATCTTGACGCGTTTCGGAAAGGAGCCATGTTGGACGTCCCAGGATTCGAAGCCCACTCGACACCCTCTTGCTCTCTACACTACCCAGCCAGAGGGACACCCAGGATTTACTCAACAAGTCCGACGTCCGATTCCACGACCGGGTCCAAGGACCAGAAAGCATCACCTTTGATGCCAATGAGCGTGGCCCCTACATTAGCGTCATTGATGGTCACTTGCGTTCTCTTCTAGGACGGGAGGGTTTGCTTGCACTTCGTGCGCACCTCCCCCAATAAATTTAATGAAAACCTCTTCTTTCTTCCAAATGGGACATCAAAAGAACCTTTTTTTTCCCAAAAATATCATGTGTCGTGATACTATTTCATAATATTTTATAAAGAATTATTTATTTATGACATTTTATTTTGTATGATTTCAAATAAAATAATTTTGATTTAAAAATAACACTATTTAGTATAATATATTATTATTTTATAAATAATGATTTAATGTACGTATGTCTCACTACTTCTTCTAATTTTTAGTTAAACTAGAATAACCTCTAATACACACTCATTCTTCTTACAAATTCTTTTACTTCTAAATAGAATAGTAATTCTAGTAAAATAATAGTATCACTTTCCACTTCTTCCTACTTTTCCTATTCTACATCTAAAGAGGGGTTTAAAGTTTACGCAGAAATGTTCTAGATCTTGCATTAGACTAACTTAATATTAGGCCAAATCCAAATTGAATATTCAAAAAGAAATAAGAAAAATGATAGTATATATCTCATAAGATACAATGATGCACAATTTGCAGTCTATGAATTTATTTTTCCAATATATATGAATTCTAAATTTGAGTATAGTTCATTATCCATGGGAACAAATATAATGGCTTACTGAATGTGAATTTCACGAATTTTGTTCTATAATGATTTACGGAAGTTTGTAATAGTAAAATAAATAATTTCTTGCGTTCATTGGTATTCTCCTTATGGTTTCAGTTCTTTTTTGTACAATAATAAGGCTAGGAGACATGGTTTGGTGACTAAGGCTTTGTTTGATAAAGTTTTTGGACAACTTTTGAACATATAGTTTTTCCTCAAAGGCTACAATGGTCCAATAGTTCTACCAAATACTATCAACTTCTTAGAAACGTGTAGCTTTTCGAATAGTGATTCCTTTACATTTCTAAAAATTAAGATATGGCTACTTCTAGACAAAAGCTAACTTTTATACTTAGGTTCAGAATTTAAAGCTCTACCAAACGGACTCTAAGGCTCTGTTTGGTAGAGTTTTTCTTCAACTTTTGGGCATGTAGCTTCTCACAAAAGTTGAAAAAGTCAAAAAGCTGCCTCCTTTACAATCTCCCAGCTTCTACAATAATATTTCCTTTACAATTCTAGAAGCTGGAGAAAGATAGCTTCTTGCTAGAAGCTGTTTTTTTTCTTCATTTGCCCTTTAACAATTCTGATTATTACTCTAATCCTCTTGATCAACAATTGGGACCTCTGTGTCGAAATCCTCTTCATCCACAACAAGGACCTCGACCTCGTCGTCTTCTCCTTGACTACCACCATCGATCGTGATCACTCAACTCCACTGCCTCCCAATGCCACACCAGGACCTCCACCTCCATGAGTCCTCTTGATCCCAGCCTCACCTGGAAGCTCGTCTCGCTCCCATTCTACGTCACTGCCAACGTCGTCGGCCTTGGAGCATGGGTCGCCACAAGTGTGCTCTGTCGCTTGCTTAACTTGCTAGGGGTTTTGCCACAAAGTGACATTGCTCCTGTTCCTGCTACTTCGACGTTAATGATGGTGAGGGTTCCGATGATCGCAGATTGCCCGGAGTCTATGGCGAATGAAGTGGTTCACTTTGTTGAGACTTTCGAGTTTAAGTATGATGGTGGTGTTTTGGGAGAAAGGCCCCATTTTGTTGCGAAGGAGTTCATGAAAGCTTTGCAGTAGTCTCAAAGGGAGTTCAAGCTGCTCTTTGTGTACCTACCCTCGCAAGAACACCATGATACACTGCAGTTCTATTCTGACTACCTGTGTGTCGATGTGGTGGTGAAGTTCATCAATGAAATTTTTATTGTTTGGGGTGGAAATGTTAGAGGACCCGAGTGGTTCAAGATGTGCAATAGTCTCATGGAGTCATAGTTTCCATTTTGTGTTGTTATCTTGCCTTTGTCTGACCAAGGAATTAGCGTCCTTCTACAGGTGCTTGTCTTTTCAGTCCGCTTGCATCAACTGTTTGCTTCTTCTACCTTCTCCACCACCACCTCCTTCTCCCCCAATTCAGGCTGAATTTTGCCTTCTACACCTTTCTCGAAGACCTCCTCCCCTAATTCAGGCTTTGTTGTACATCTAGGGTTATTTTTGTCTTTTAACACACATCCATAAACCGGAATTTATATTAGATCCTTATTTGTCTTCTACCATTTTTTTATAGAAGTTGGCTTCTATAATTCATGTCAAAAGCTAACTTCTACCAAATGAGTCAAAAACTAGCTTCTCTCATAAGTCTTGCCAAACGGACCTTAAGAGTAGTAAGGGGATAAGACTTAGATCATCCCCTTGGGATTTTATCCTTGGTATTTAAAAAGGAGGAGCAGAGAAAGATAATCAGTCCAAGTTATGATGGGCAAGGACACAAATTGCATGTACATAGAAGCCCAATTTTTGAGATAATACTGTCTTTTGGGAAAATATTTGGTGTAGAGTGGGGACTTTAAAAAATAACTTATCAGATCCTTATCAGCTATCTAAACTGAAGAAGGGTTCAGTCAAAAAGGTTTGGAGCAAGTTTAATAATGATTTCTCGAGTTTATTCCATCACCCAAGGGGTTCTACTTTTGATTTTGAGTCTCTGCAAAGTCAGCTTGATAAATTTTCAGAAATAGTAATTTACAGCTCAATGAAGATCTTGATATTATTGCGTGGACTCTAACCACAAACAAATCCTATTTTGTAAGGAGTTGCTATGACTATTTAAACGATAGGGGACTTAGATACCCTTTCAAAAATAATGTATGGGAGTCTAAAATCCCAATTAAATTCAAGCTATTTCTGTAGATGGCAATTCAGGAAAAGATACTATCTAAGGAAAACCTTATGAATAAAGGATAGTTGGGACAATTCTTTTGCCCCTCTTGTGATTATAGCTGTGAATTTACTTCACATATTATCTTGACCTGCTCTATTGCACTTCAAATATGATACTTTTTTCTGTCTATTGTTTTAAATTTTCATAGCGCTAATTTGAGGGACATATTCTTGTTGAGTAAGTTTGCTAAATCTTCTAATAATGTCCTAGTGTGGATTCTGCTTGTTCCAACTATCTTCTGGCTTCTCTGGATGGAAAGAAATACTAAAGTTTTTAGATCAAAATTTAGATCAGCTGAATATATCATCTCTGATATTATTTCGCTGATTAAATTTTAGGAAGAGAATTCATTTTCAGGTAACAATGGTGTAGAGCTCGCCCAAGCTTTGGACAATATGCAGCAAGCTTGGGATCTAAACCGAGCAAGTTTAGCAGCCAAGTCTATTGTCTCTTCCATTGGTTTATTAGTGCTTGGCTTTGGCACACTGGTTGTCTCTCTTGCACCTGCGGTGGAAGAAGCTCCATATAACTCCTTCCAACCTGAGGAAGGCAATGGAACTTAGAAACTTTTGTAATTTTTTGTAGGTATTATTGGCATTTGTAACTCCGTAACATTTTGAACTTCGATTCGGTTGAATGTTTTAGTCTCAAACTTTTAATCTAACTTGTACAATTTTAGTATTTTAAATCACTTGACAGTGATTTTATTGTCAAGTAAATATA
The DNA here is from genome assembly GCA_024699735.1 of Posidonia australis. Taxonomy (NCBI): domain Eukaryota; kingdom Viridiplantae; phylum Streptophyta; class Magnoliopsida; order Alismatales; family Posidoniaceae; genus Posidonia; species Posidonia australis. The sequence continues at coordinate 7,782 of JAMKQA010037164.1, read as the reverse complement.
TTATTAGAATATCTATCGATTTCAATTCATATATATATATATATAAGCGCAAGTGGGTCCCAGCTTAATTTGGATGACAATATAGTAATAATCTGCTCCAAACACACCATTTTATTATAGCAACCTTTCATTGTTTTTATATATTCAATATCGTTCCATGCTAGATGAGTGGATAATAGCTCATTGTCACAGGAACATTCACCTGTTCCTATCTCAATTGTTGACACACAAAAAAAAAAAGGTCAGATGAGTACAAATGTTTAAAGTTTTCTCAACCGTTAGCAAAAAAAAAATATCGTTCCATGCTGACGATTCCATGTGCTTGACAATTTCTATTTGCAGGGAAAACAGCGTACGAGGCCAAGTCTCCTCCATTGAATAGAAGAAATCAAGCTACCAGATGGACCTTCTCTTCCTTCCTCCTTTCCCTCCCACCGGTCCTTCCTTAAATGGCAGCAGGGGTCTGTAACGTCCACCTCCAAAGCCGAGGGCTCCGATGGACACACCGGTCCGACTGCCTCACGGAGATGTCGTTTCCGTTGTTGGGCATAAATATTGTGCTCCATCTTCCGTTACCCTCACCGTCTCCAAGAAGACCATCGACGACGGCGTCGCCGACCATGAGTTCATCGTCACGGATGCCGACGGGGACTGGGTGTTCGATGCCAAGGAGAAAGTGGTGAACCTCCGGCACCGGTGGACTCTGAGAGATTCCGAGGCAAATCCCGTCCTCTCCATCCAGCGAAAGGTTTGATTCTCTTGGAACTTCACTACTACCCATCTTATTTATTCTTTCGTGTCTTTGACTACTAAAGATTTATTTGATCGGAGCTTGGAAATATATCAAAATGTTCAATTGCATGTTTTTCTCGACGAAGAAATGAAGTGTATAGAATTACTATAATATATTTCTTTTTCTAGATTATATTTTTTTACTATTAGATGTATATTTTCTAGATTATAATATATATATTCATTTGGTATATGGCGATTACTTCAATTGGGAGATTTGTGAGTTCGTATCTTAATAGACGCAGCAGCAGAACTTCAAAAAAAAACATCAATTGGATATTGTTGTTGTCATGATATATCATCTTAAAGTAAAATTCAAGCCAATATTACTTTTCAAAAAAACAGTGAGATCACCATTTCACTGATTAAATCTACACCTAATTAAATCAAATCAAATTAACTTATACACTTCTAATTAAATGAATACAAAAGAACTAAAAAGAGATGAACTTCACAATTTAAATGAAAGTAGTGAACTCCTAACTTTAACTTCACCATGACTCTACGTACTGAATGTCTTGCTCCAGCTTGTTACTGCATATGACTGACCATTAATATGCTTATCACTTACCACTATCATGTGCTTATTACTGCATTATTATTACCAACAGTACACATCCAGCTAACTTCCGTTGACTATAACTCTCAGCTAATGTCGATGCACGGTAGATACAAGATTTTCAGAGGAGAAAGCTCAAATCACAAGGATCTGCTGTTAATGACTAAGAAATCCTCTCTAATCCAGATCACAACCGAGTTGGACGTGTTCATGGTGGCGAACACCGAACAAGAATCTTGTGAGTTCAAGATCAAAGGATGTTACTTTACGAGATCATGTGTCATTTACCGTAGGGAACCTTTTACCCCCTTGGCACAGGTTCGTATGTAAGTGAAGTTTATGCTGCATGCTCATGTTTTATTTATCAACGTAACTTTGTAAATAAGTTGTGGAGTTCAATTTCCATAAGATTGATTCATGTGTTTCCATTTTCGAAACCTTATAATCCACACTGTGTTAATGCAGATGGGTAGAAAGCATGGTCTTACAAACTTGTTGCTTGGAAAGGACACGTTCGTTGTGACAGTTAGTCCCAATGTAGACCAAGCTTTGATCATCGCCCTCGTGGTAATCATCGATGAGATTAATCGCAGAAAGAATGGCTCAAATGGTGTTAATGTAACCATTACGTAGATCATCTAACTATATTAGAACGAATATTCTAAAAGTTTCATCGCGAAAGGCTAGCGTCTCTCTCATGTTTCTGTTTATTAGTTTTGCTTTTAATCGGAGAAGATTCCAATTTTACTCAGAATTTTGAAGCACTTGTTTTTTTTTTAATATCGGTATGTATATATTTTCTACTTGCGGTACGTGAGATTTGAACCTGAGAGGGAAATGAAAGTTCCACTTCTCGTGATAGTTGGTTTTTTTTTTTTTTTGAAGCACTTGTTGCATCGAGGAATTTGTATATTAACTATAAACACCAAGATTTTATTGTGTTATGCAGATTGTTTGGTGGCACAATGGAAACATGACTGCTACTGATGTGCCAAATATATAACATGAACTTCAATATGAGCTGGTATATCTCCATGATGAGCTTAAATCAAAATTTCATGCCATTTTGGAACCCACGGTTTATGATGAAATTCTAATATAAATTTCCATAATTTGGGAAAGAATCATCAGCTGTGGGGTAAACAGAAATTTTCTACTGAAAACTTTCATGTTTCCTTGGTTTTATCATTACTTGATGGTTTCTTTTAATGAAGACCAATTATTTTCGTTGTTTAAAAAATGGTAAAGAAACTAAAGAGACACAGAAGGTTGACTTTACACACAATAATGTGCTTGCAAGATAGACATAAAAGTAATCTTTTGAATGCCAGGGGCACAAAAAAGTTTTTGAAAATAATGGAGGTTTGCATAAAGTCCAGAGAGTATATATAATTTACTCTTACATCTTTCACTCCGTCTTCAACATTTTTGCATTTTTTTCTGCCGTCTAGGATTTTGTCATTTGATACCATATATCATGGATTAATATATACTGCATGCAAAATCTTTCGCATGAAAACTGAATCATGTAAAAGTTAACAATGCAAATAGTATAATATTTAACAATATAAAGATTAACAATGCAAATAGTATAATATTTAACAATATAAAGATTAACAATGCAAAATATCAAACGTTTCTATTAAAAAGAATCCATTGCGCGTAAATTACTTTACGTGCACTGTTCATGCGTAAACAGTCTCCACGCATATGTATGTGGATGTGATCATCCACTTCGCATTCTAACTAACATTTAAGAAATTTTTTACTCACCATTGTTATATTCCCAACAGCCACTGCAACAATCATATACTATTTTTCTGCTGTATAATGTTTACTTCACTATTACTATAATCCCTGGTATGCATTTCCTCAAATTGCTCAAATATGATATCAAAGCTTTACAACAAATTAAATATACACCCTCTACAAACAATATCAAAAGCCTCCTCTACGTTAAAGAATTTGGTGTATCGCATTGTGTAATGACCCGGTGTGTCACATAACAGTATCACAACTATCTAAATTATTAACAAAATAATTAACTAAGCGAATTAAAATTTAACAACAGGAATTAAATTAAATAGATACCCAGAAACCCTGTAGGTAGCTATGTGACTCTAAATAATCTGCACTAAGACTGGACTGTACTTCTAACTCTGCACATGGAAAAGAAAACCAAAAGTAAAACCGTGAGTGACATCTAAGTCACTCAATACGTGCTCATCCAAAAACTACGGTAAAGTCTTGAGAAGACTCTCAAATCACACTTACTAAGATTGAGTTGGAAGGAAACCAAAACTAAGAATTCTTGCCAACAATTTGGTAATTTACTAGAAAATATGTCTTTTTAAAATATAATCATTTTTCTTTCAAATTCACATGCACGTGAAATCCATTTTATGCATGTAAATTCCCATTTGAAATCCATCTCAGCAAATCCACACAAAACACGAACAAAACCTGTTGTATCACCTTAGCCACAGGTGACCGATCAGCCACAAGCAGTCGGCGAGACTCCAACCTCGATCCTACTGCACTGTCGCAATGAACCATCCTGTTAGGAGTTTAACCGCCCTGGCCATAGTCTCGCTATAACACCTATAACACACACACACACACACGGGGTGTGTCCTCTAACACTCTTTGGTGTCCGGGAACCTGAGACCTCCTACCCCAGACCCAACTAGCACCAGCACTAAGGGAATATCCAAGTCTCTTTCACCTCAGGGCCCTGTAGTACCTCAGTCAAGTAACTCGGCAACCACGACTTTAGGCATCCCACAGACCTTTGAGGCATTCAATGCCCCTTTTTTGACACAAGCCTTTCTATTCGTTGTTTAGAGTGTGACGACCATGCCAATTCGGGGATCCGACGCGGAGTCGCGCCAGAGGGAGGAGATCACAGCCATACTAAGATGGTGAAGGCGTAAGATAGGATAAAAGAAAAAGAAAAGGAGTCGCCACCTAGTCTTTTAAGGAAAAGACGAGGAAAATCACAAAAGATTGGATGCATGAGATGTAGATGTGAAGGCCGGATGTCTGCTAATCAGAGGATGGGTAAGGATTCTTATTGCGCATGAGGAAGGTATTAGACACCCTCGTGCGTCCGAGAAACTCGGTCTTTCTAGCATAAATCGCTTGCTACGGCTAAATGAATGCTTGTTAAGCCTAGATCATGCTTTGAACATGCTAAGGTGAATGCCATGACAAGACTGGAGGGATGTGCATGACGGTATGCGAAAATTGGGAAGAAGTCCACATAAAATAGTGAAATTGCAAAGTATAACACAATAAAGGAAAACTCATGAAATGATGAGGTTTTTAGTGAGAATGACTTTGAAAACCACACAGGTCTCAAGAAAATCCATTATGTAAACAACTTAGGTCAGCATAACCATAAAAAAACATTGCGGAAATCAAAATAGGAAAAATTGCAGAGAAGTTCATGTAAAACGGGGAAACTTGGATGTGTAAAATAATTCACATAAAACGACAATGTTTTTGGACCGATTGCTCAGGAAAACCATATTGATGTCAAAAAGATAAAAAATGGGATCAATCCAAGTTCTTGGAATCATAAAAAAGGTTGTGAAAATCAAAATGGGAAAATAGTCCGCAAATGGGCCAATGTGGGCCTTTCGGTCAGTTTGTGTATGCCCTCGGGCGATGAAATCTAAATCAAATTAAAAAGTCTAAAATGTTGGACTAAAGCAGATCAAATTGAAATATCGAATGAGAAATTCTGAAAGCAAAGTGGAGAAAGAAATTCCCGAAAGAAAAGCATGAAATGCAAGCTCTCTAAAAAAGAGAGATGGATGCGCGAATGTGACGGAAACTATATGAAATGGATGAATAAGTGCCTAAATGCGTAAAAAGTGTTAAATGATGACTTGGACAAGGATTAGGTAGGGCTGAGTGTGAAATCTAAAATGCATGCAAACGGATCAAAGACATAAGGGCAATTTGGTCATTCTCATGGCCAGATGTGATAAATGCAAATATGGAGATAATGCATGATCTAAGTTATGTCAAAAAAATGTACAGATCATCTAGAAGCTGTTATTTACAAGAAAACATGAAGGAAAAAACAATAACATGATGTAAACACAATAAAAGACAAATATGGAGACTAAAATGCAAAATTCACAAAAAGAGTGAGAATCTGTATGAAAACTATATTCATGGATTCTATTCTAACATGCAGATGATGGATCCAATGTCCATGTGGCACTGAGATGTGAAAATTGCACTTAGATAATTTCTCGAAAATTCAGAGTTTAAAGTGCAAAATTCACACATAAGTGCAAATATGGTTAAAATGTGAGACTAAAGATCAATTCATAGTGAAAACATGATTTTTAAGTCGAATCTATGATTAAAGGAAATGCAATAAGTGAAAAATAACAAAAAAATGCAAGAAAACATTAAAACCCCTAAATAATGTATTTAGAAATAATCTAAAGGCCTATATGCAAATTGTATGTACTCAGAAATGATTTGATGTGAATCCAAGGATTTATATGCAAGATTTCAGGACCTGAATGTGATAAAAATTAGGCTTTTGTACTAGTCAGTGTAATTATGCAATTTATTAAGGTTCAAGATGTAATATTCACAGAGAAACTCATTTTAAAATATTCTAGGGGCTTAATGCAAATGTTTAGGGCCTAAATGCAAAGAAAGTATGAAAACAGGGGCCTAGGCATGATAAAATATTCATAAATGCATTAAAAATGGAAAATCTAAAGATGCAAGGGCTTATATGCAAAACTTACAGAGAAAAGAAAAGAATTGATAGCTTTTTAAACTTATAGGGGCTAAAACACAAAAGAAATGGACCTAAATTAAATGAAAAGGACTTAATTGTAATGAAACCTAAAACTATAGGGCCTGGGCCCAAAAAGATCCTATTTGAAGATTGCCGAAGGATCATCGGGGTTCTCCCTTTGGTGATCTCTCCGACGATGAAGCAGTGGCAATCCAGCGACGAGGGGCGGCGAGCGGCCATCCTGGAGGCTGGAGTGGGGCATGGCGGAAGTCCTTGGCGCGACGGTAGGGGTTGAGGAAGCCTGAGGAGTCCCCCCCACTTCGCGCTCCGGCGAGGCTCTCTTGTCGACGATCGAGAAGATGATGGTGAGGCGACTGTGGTGCTTCGATGACGACAAGGCACAGGTGAAGATCGGGGGAGCATTGGAGGACCAGGGGGAGAACCCCAGAGGTGTCGGCGAGGGCAGGGATTGCCTGGGGTGTCCCTCCCACCTCAGGCGCTGGCGGCAGAAGTTGCAGCGGCGAGGGCTCCGCTCTGATGGTCGTCGGGGTGACGTGGCAAGATGAGGTCGCTGGCAGGGACGCAGGCCTTCTAGAGGTGGTTGTGAGCGGTGGGGGCATTTGGAGCACTCTAGTTGCTTCCATGGCGAAGGAGCGGTAGTCGACGACAACAGGCGATGGCGGCAAGCGACGTGAACGCCACAGAGGCTCCTCCAAAGCTGAGGGAGACGAGGGGAGAGGAAGGAAGAAGAAGGGAGGAGTAGGAAAGGCCTATAGGGCCTTTCTAGGACCAAGGGGGGCCTGAGGCCCCGCTGGTGGTGGTGAACCCACCACCGGAGGCTGGGGGAGGCGGTACGGAGTGGCAGTCTCTAGCGACACATGGCCCAAGAAGTTGGAAAAGGGCTGGACGGAAATAAAGACGAGGGCTTAAAGCTAAGCGAAGGGAGGATTACCTGGATTGGGCTGCTGTCTATCCCGGCAGCGCTCCGGCGATGCTCTGGTGACGACGATAGGGGGTGCTGGGCTACGATCCAATTAGAGGACTCTGGGCTTTGGGAAAAGGGCTAGGTTCTGGAGGAGGTTCTCGTGCGCTCGGAGAGGCTGGAAGATTATGGTGTTTCAGAGAGCCCCCCTGGCAGTCGGCAGTGAGGCTTTTAAACTCCGACAGAGCTTCCCATGCCGTTGATCTCCTTTCGCGAGGGCTAAGCGCCATTGGATTGGGGGCATGATGGAGGAGGAAGGACCGGAGATCGCGTGGGAGGAGGATGCACACCAAATATCTTGGGATTGACCGATGGGATTTTCGCTGGAAAACTCGGGAGGTCGTCGGAAATGAAGGAGGCGTCGGAATTATTTTTCGGGTTGCCCAAGTTTGTGGTTTAAGAATATAATGGGCTTATTGGGCTGGCGATTGGGCCTAGGGTTTGTTTTCTTTTGTTTTTTTCTTTTTTTTCTTTTGTTTTTAAGGTTTAAATTTAAGATTAATTTGATGATTTGTGATTTGATTTGGGGATTTGGATTGATTATTTGTGTTTTAATATTTTAAGTTGATTAAGGTTTTAATTGATGTTTTAAATTTAATTAAATGATTTGTCTTGGTTTTAAATGGATTAAATTATTTTCTCTTGATTTTTGGTTTTGGATTTATTTGATTTAAATTC
>JAMKQA010037163.1:0-11225 GCA_024699735.1 Posidonia australis | reverse complement strand
ATCCCATGTCTTTTGCTCCATTTCTGCAGGTTTTTCTCCTAACAGAGGCTCATGCAACTTCCTTTGGTGGAGATAGTCCTCTATCTGCATTTTCCAGTACCCAAAATCATTACCGTCAAACTTCTCAATTTTGAGTTTTCCGTCGTCTGCCATTTCTACTCTTCAGTGACACCACTGTATCACTCCTGCAAAGAAAACCACCTAGGGTTTCCTGTCAAAACAGCACTTCACTGGAAAGGACCAGACGAGCCTCCCTCGTAACATGGGACAGCTCTCCTGCGGCAGTGGACGACTTCTCCTGCAGTCGGGCAGCACTGGACGACTCCTTGCAGCGTCAGACGGCACTGGATTTGCGGCGTCGGACGGCACTGGATGCGGCGTCGGACGACACTGGCAGCGTCAGACGGCACTAGACTTGCGGTGTCGGACGGCTCTGGACCTACGGTTCCGGCGTCGGACGGCTCTGGACCTGCGATTCCGGCGTCGGGCGGACTTCTGGATGCGGCGTCGGGCGGACCTCTGGTCGAACCCAACAGACGGCCCTGGCGGAAGAGTCACGGACGATTCTCCGCCGCCAACACAGCTTCCGTCTCCACCCTCCTCACGCACGACGTCGGGCGACCTCTCCTCGAAGACGCAACGTCGAACAGACCTTGCTCGCTCCCCACCGTCGCACTTTACTGTTCACCCGCAAACCCTGTAGCAGAAGAACTGAAGCCGACCGAATCCCCTTTTTCTTAAAACCCTTGCTCTGATACCAGTTTGATAGGATTCAATACGGGGGAAGGAGGCAGAAGAGATAGAGGATCATGCACAACACTAGGTTTTTACGTGGTTCAGCCGAAGCCTACTCCACGGGCGTCTTCTGGTGGTTTCACTAGTTTTCTCACAATCCCGTTACAAGGTTACAACACTTATTTATAGTGCAACATTAGGGCACAAATCACCCCAAAGCCCAATAGGCCCAATAGGGATACATACACTTGTGAAGACTTAAACAGTCTCCACACCAGAGTAATCCTAACACATGAGGCGTGTGTTGTAGCTAATGCTGTCACTGAGCTACTACCATTGCTAGGTGCTACTACTGTCGAGTGCTGCTACCGTGAGTCATTGCTAAAGGTAGAGCAGTTGTTCTATACAGACGTGTGGATCAAGCTTCGGTACACATCCTACCTCGAGATCCCTTGATTTATTTAACTTTGTACATAGTTGTTGTAGTGAAAGTTAATTTAGGGAGAAAAAGAGAATAGATCTATTGAGCATGTGAGATTACATATATATAAGGAAATTAGATACCCTACAGTAAATGGATATCCAATAATCCGTTTAGACTTAAAGTATAATAACACATACTACAATTAACTCTAACACTCTCCCTCAAACTGGAGCATACATATTAATCATGCCTAGTTTGTCACATAAAAACTCAAACAACCCCCCAACAAGGCTTTTAGTGAATATATCAGCTAACTGCTCTGAAGACTGTGCATAGGGCGTACAGATGACTCCTCTCATGACCAAATTTTTCACAAATAGCAGTCAACTTTGATGTGTTTTGTTCTTTCGCGGAAAGTAGGATTGTTTACAATAAAGATAGCAACTTGATTGTCACACCTTATTGATATAGGCACCTCAATACTAAACCCAAACTGCTCTAGTAATGACTTCACCTACATCATCTCACATGCTGTCTACGCCATGAATTTGTACTCTACCTCCGTATTAGATCTCAACACTACATTTTACTTTTTACTATGCTAAGTGACCAAATTACCTCCCACATAAGTGCAGAAATCAGACGTAGATTTCCTGTCCCCTCTACCACCTGTAGACCCTGAGTCTGAGTATGCCATAATTTTAGAGTAGCCATTCTTCCTGTAGACTAGGCCTTTCTCTAGAATCCCTTTTACATAAGAGAGAATACGAAGAACTCCTATTCTCAAAAAACTGACTGCATACGAAATATCAGGCCGAGTCACCGTCAAATAGATACGCTTCCCAATCAATCTTCTGTACTGACCAGAATCCTCCAACAACTCTGAATCGATATCCCAAAAAACTGGTATCTGCTTAATAGGAGTGTATTCTGGTTTGCATCCCAGAAGTGCTGTCTCCTATAAGAAATCCAACACATACTTCCTTTGTGACGGGACCATCTTACCATGTCCATAGGCAAACTCAATCCCAAGAAACTATCCAGGCTTCCCCGTGTCTTTTGTGAGGAAGTGTTTATGAAGATGGCTTTTTATCACTGCAATGCCTTGCACATCACTACCGGTCATCAATATGTCGTCCACATACACAGTCAGGATAACACATCCACTGCTTGTACACCTATAGAACACTGAATAGTCCACTGCACACCTTTAAAAGCCGTTAGCAAGCACCACCTAACTAAACTTCTCAAACCATGCTCTGGAACTTTGCTTAAGACTATAGATTGTCTTTCTCAGTCTACACACACGATCCTCTCCCTAAGCAACGTACCTGGAGACTGCTCCATCAACACAGACTCCCAGAGAGAAAGGCATTTTTTACATCCAACTGGCACAACTCCTATGAATGATTAAAAGCAAGAGAAAGGAGGACTCTGATGGAGTTAAGACGAGCGACGGATGAGAACGTTTCCTCATAATCGATCCCATATGTCTCAGAGAAACCTCTAACCACCAGCCTAACTGACTTTATATCTGTCAATACTGCCATCTACTGTGTACTTGATAGTATAGACCCATTTGCAGGTGACCACTATAGCCCCAGCAGTTCGGGCCACTTACTCCCAAGTACCACGACTAGTAAGTGAAGCTATCTCCTCCTCCAAGACCGCATTCCAATGAGAAATGGAAAGTACTTCCTGGAAGGTCCTGAGGATAGACTGAGAAACAAAAAACAAAGCAAAGCTACAAAAACGAGAGTAAAGAGTATCATAAAAGATAAAGTAGGAAATAGGATGAGTAGTACAAGAATGGGTACCTTTCTAAAGAGCAATAAGCAGGTATAAGAAACTAGTAGACAGATTTGCTCTATAAAAGAGGATGATTAGGTAGTGGGGAGTGCTGGAGTATGTTGCCGTTGCTGATACACCTACAAGGGACGAGTTACTGCTGATGGCAAAGATGATGCTCTCTGAGTATCTGCATCCTGCAACTCCACAACTGAAGGAATGGAAACAAACATGCTGAATGGTAGAGAGACACTGTAGTACGACTCTGACTCGAAGAAAGTGACATCAGCAAATACATAATAATGCCTAGTTGTGGGATGAAAACATCAATACCCCCTTTGAGTCCTCGAATATCCAACAAAGACACACTTGATAGAGCATGTAGACAGTTTGTCTAGACCTAGTGAGAAGTCTTGAATAAATACCACACATCCAAAAACTCTGGGTATCAAGCTAAACAGAGTGGACTCAGGCTTTAGGCAACAAAGTGGGACTTCACCCCCTAGAGGTGCAGAGGGCATCCTGCTTATAAGATAAATGGCTGTAACATGACATCAAACCACAACTACTTAGGGACATGCATATAAAACATAAAAATACGTGTGACATCTAGGATGTACCTATGCTTACGCTCTGCCATCCCATTTTACTACAAGGTGTAAAGACAAGACGTCTGATGTATAATACCCACTGAAGCACACAAAGAAGCAATCCTGGACTGAAGAAATTCAAGTACATTGTCAGTACGCAAAAACTTTGAAATGACATTGTGGAATGAGACAGAAACCACTATATTATCTCATAACAAAGGATTACAATCTCCTATATATAGGAGAAGATATACTTAACCCACAAGCAACCTATTAACTAGATAACATAAAGATCCATATAAGGATCCATTTATTCTAACACTCCCCCTCAAGCTGGAGCATCTAACATACACAGTTTGTTACATAAATGGATACGAAGAAGAAGACTTAATTTAAAAAAACATGCTAATAGAGCAATCGGACTACTGCATCAACACGTGGATTTGATAGGTCCATAAAACGAAGACGACGTACGATCAGAACATCAACAAGACAACTGGACTGCTGCACCAACACATATGGACGTGACATGTCCACACAACAGAGACAACGTCCGAAAGTCCTCAAAGACAATATTTTTTTCCCTGTCATCTTCTTCTCACACATTCTTTTCTCCTTTTTTTTTGGTCTACGTTCTCTCTCTGTTTTTGTTTTTTTTTCTTCCTTTCACTTTCTCTTTTCCCCTTTTCCTCTATTTTTTTCCCTTTTTACTTCCTTTTTTTTATTTCTTTCACTTCTTTTTTTCCTTTCTTTTCATTCTCCCCTTCTCCTCTCCTGCTCGTCTTCTTCACTTTTCACCTCAGGAGCAGCAACGCGGACGACGAGAAAGACAAATCCGGCAGAGGAAGGAGACGACGACCGGGCTAGACAATGGTACGCATCCTCTGCCCCCTTCTCCCTCTCTTCCTACTTCCTCTCCTCCTCCCTCGACGGCGACCGGGCAAGACGGCGTCGGCGGAGGCCTGAACTAGCCTGGACGATGGCTGGAGGAGGGCTGACGACACGTCTGGAAGGCGGAGGCGGTAGGGAAATGGGCTAGAGACAACGACGTCGACGATAAGGCTGGAACGACGCTGGAATCCCTGGACAAGGGCCCTTGAGTGGCCTGAGACGACGAACGACGGCTTTAGGGACTAAACTGCCCCTCTTGGCGGGACTAGAGGGGTTGGAGGCTCCTAACAGCGAGACGGGAGGGCTTGGAAGGGCGGAACGAGGCTTACGGGAGCGACGGACGGCCTGGATGGAGCCAGCGAAAGACGGACGGAGCCGACGAAACCCGCGGATGACCTAAACAGGCCTTGCGAGACTGGCAGATGGCCTGGACATGAGGGGACAGGGCCGGTGGCAACAAAACAACATATATCTAAGCTTTGGATGAGAAAAGTGGACAAGAAAGGAGGGGTTTTCATATAGATCCGCCGCCGCCAACGGTACTATTGTGACGGAAGTCTACCGACGGTGGCAGCGACTACTGTGCACACACCCTCTCTCTCTCAAACCCTAGGTATTTTTCCTGTACTCTGATACCATGTGGAATGAGACAGAAACCACTATATTATCTCATAACAAAGAATTACAATCTCCTATACATGTGGAATGAGACAGAAACCACTATATTATCTCATAACAAAGAATTACAATGTCCTATATATAGGAGAAGATATATTTAACCCACAAACAACCTATTAACTGGATAACATAAAGATCCATATAAGGATCCATTTATTCTAACAGACATCAAAGTAATTTTTTATTTCATTCAAAAAATTCCTAAGTACATCATAGACATGACTACGATCTTTAAGCAAATACACCCAGAATACTCCAGAAAAATCATCCACAAAGATTATATAATACTTGTGACCTGACACAAACTGAACTCTGGATAGACCCCAAACATCACAGTGAGCTACCTTAAATGCAATAGTACTAGACGTAAAACTCAATCTTTTAAACGAAGCACGATAGTGCTTTCCCAACTGACACGACTCACAATCCAACCGTGAAACTAACTGCCAAGGTAATGCTTGTTGAAGTTTCTAATGAGATAAGTGTCCTAGTCAGTAATGCTACAAGGAAGAGGACTCAGAAGTAGATGCTACAGAAGCTAATCCTTAAGGTATCTCATCATAAACCAGTAGGCACACTCCAATTCCTCGCTCACGGCCCAAACCAATCTTCTTCCCCGTCTACAAACCCTGAAATGTACAATAGAAAGGAAAGAATGTCACACAACACTGTAACTGTTTGACAATAGCGTTAATACACAACAAATTGATAGGAAAATCAAGCACAAAAAGGACTTTCTCAAGTATTAATTGGGAAGAGACGTGGACAACCCCTTTACCTGAGACTGAACAAATTCGACCATCAGCAATTGCAACATCAGATAACTAGGTAAACAAACTACATGTACCTGACATATGCGAAGAGACACCGGAATCAATGATCTAAAAGGAATCTCTTTATGCAAGGAAGACACTAGTACCTACGAGCTGACATGTGTAGCCGTGACAGTAGAGTCTATGACCTTTAGTTGCTGGAGTCTTTCATAGTTTTACTATGACATAAATAAAGTGATAATCTACCTCAATATGTTTTGTCCTCTCATGAAATACTAGACTCTAGGCTTTATCAATAGCAACCTGATTGTCACAATACATAGGCAATGAAGTAATATAAATCTTGTCAAATTCCCTCATCAGTGTCCTTAGCCACTTTAGCTCACTAGTTGTTTGAGCCATGCTCTATATTCAACTTCTACATTAGACCATGAAACAATGGCTTGTTTCTTGCCCCACTACGTGACAAGATTGCCATCCAAAAATGTACAATATCCCGATGTATCAAATCTATCATCTGCATAGCTACCCTTGAAATAAGCCCTAATGCGAATGTTACCATTTTTCCAAACCACAAATCCCTTACTAAGTGCTCCATTAATGTACTCAAATATTCTCACGGCAACATCTAAATGACATTCTCTAGGTTTGGACATAAACTAGCTGACAACACCAACTACATATGAAATATTAGGTCTCATCACAATAAGATATGTAAGCTTGCCTACTGAGCATCTATAACAAGAGATGTCGTCAAGTAGTAGACTGAGACCATAAATGGTCAACACTTTGAGGACACAGGAATGGCAATTGGTTTTGCCCCAAATAAACCAATCACTTCAAGAAAATCCATGGGATACCTCCATTGACTTAATGCAACTCTCTGGTTGCTCCTGGTAATCCCAATGCCTAAAAAGTAAAGAGATTTTCCCATGTCCTTTGTCACAAAGTGTTCCCTTACACATGCTTTGGTTTCTTCAATGCCTTGTATTTCACTTCTTACAAGAAGAATATCATCAACATAAACTGTTGGAATGACAATACCAGTATGTTGGAGAGACATAATGACAAGTCAATATATCAATGCAACGATAACCCAAGTTAGAGAGTAATCTAAGAAGATGCACTTCATTGCACGAGGTGAATTAAATCAAATAGAGCAACACTCTTCTTTTCAGTACGAGCAGAGAATGATATACTATGATGTTTTCCCAATTTGCATGTTTCACATTCTAGAAAGGAGTCAACAGAATAGAATGGAAGCAACTGATGCAAAATATGAGCTAGTGGATGACCAAGACGATGATGCCATTAAAGGAGTGAAGCCTTCACAACAGTAGCAGAGACAGGTTTAAGGGTGTCATCACAGTAATATAGCCCTTCTCTTAGCTCAATCTTAGTAGCAATCCTCCTCATCATGTAAAGGTCCTCAAAATAACAGAATAATGGAAAGAATAAGCCACAACAATTTAATGATTTTGTAAGAGAACTTACAATTATAAGGTAACATTCTACAATGTAAGGTTACAAGCTGTAGAAATAACCCAAAAACAACATACTGGGGATAATGTACCATCAACAGTAGAAATAGGTGATAAGTGATTGTGTCTGTCCAAAGATGAAAAATAGGAAACATCTTCTATCATCTGGTTGGATGTTTGAGAATCAATAAACCACTTACCCTAATGAAGGAATGGATGCGAAAGCAATAGATGCTAAGGTGTAAGCCCTTGCACTAGCAATCATCGACTCTATCTCCTCACAAATCACTATATAAGTGACTCCCATTGGAGCGCATGTAGATGGAACTAATTGTTGCTCCTCAGAATGTGTAGTAAGAGTCAAGTGTGTATGAGGAATAAGATGTGGAAACTTTGATAACAACAATAAACAAGATGATTGGTAACCACAATGAGGACATAGATTACAACGTCCACGACTACGACCACTACTACACCTAGCTCCATGAGCAAAACTCTCTAAAGCAAGTGTTGACTCAAAAGTATATGTAGAAGAACCAATGGGAACAAGATGGGCAACAGAGACAAGCCATGTCATCCTGGCCTCAAGGTCCAACAGTGTATCCTTTCCAAGCATTTGTTGCCTAGTCATGGTAAATAGTGCAATAAGATCATCCAGAAAGCAAAAAGTGCACATCTCCTTAAAATGCTTCTGTTGAAACTTCAAGTTGGCACTGAAATGACGATGCTGCACAATCACATCCATGATCCTATAGAAATCACCATAGTAGTCATGGAGAGTGCTAGAACTCTTTTGAAGTAAAATAACTTGTCAGGAGTTAGATTATGTTAGGAGGCTATATGGTCTATCTTGTATTAAGATAATTGGATATCTTGTAATATGTAACCTCAGATAATAGATTCCTCTTTTCTTTTCTCCCTTTTCACATAGTACCAAAGCTCAGGAAATCCTAGGGTTTCTCAACCACCATCCTCTCCAACAAGTTTTTCCAACACCAACCAACCTCTCCAACCACATCAACGACACCGTCTAGCCTCCTTGAAGCCCTCCCTACTGCTGCCAGGCCACCCAGACCTCTTCTCCTATGCTACCAGGCCTACTAGGCCCCTCCGTCGGCTCCGCCAAACCTTCCAGGGCTCTCTTCCGGTGCCATCCGGTCCTCCAGCCTTCTCCTCCGACACTTTCAAGGACGTCAAGCCCTTCCTCCACCGATTCCAGCCCCTCTAGTCGCCGACGAACCCTCCTATATCACCTAGGACAAACCGACAAGCTTGTCCAACAATCCTTTTAGAGCCACTCTACCACCGACAATCGTGTTGGTGGTATCTATTTCTATGCAGTCCATGTGACGGACTATAGATACTCCTTACTACTACTACTAAGAGTAGTTTCGTATTGTCCACCTAATCTACTACCTCTCGTAGGTTCTTGGACTCCTATACCACCTAATTAAGGGTATTTCTTCACTATTGTGGACCTAATAGCACTATTCACATCTGCTTTCTTCAAAATCAACATGGCTTCAAGGGAATCTCTTATTAAAAATCTTAGTGGAACCTTTTAGAAACTTAGTGGGAAGAATTATTTATTGTGGACGCAAAACTTTGAAACTTTTCTCACCGCACATTGCAAGATCAAACATCTTACTGAGCCTCCTCCTGATGCCAAAGATAGTATTTATAAAGACGGGTATGCTGATGACTCTGTTATTGTTTCTTGGATGGTAAATAGTATAGAACCAAATGTTACTCGTGGTGCGATATATTTAAACCCTGCAAAGAAAAGAAAATCTAGGACACCTTGAAGAAGTATGAATACACAAAGAATATTTCTCGTATTTTTGAGATATATGAGCAGATCTTTTTACTACAGATGAGAGACAATTATCTACGAGACCACTTTGCTTCACTAAGGTCTCTTCTAGATGAGCTTGACATTTATTAGCCTCCGTCAGTACAGAGAAGAGCTAGTCGTTGCAACCTATCTTTCTGGTGTGACTCTAGATCTCTCTTCTCAATGTCGAGGTCATAACCTTGGTGTTGATTCTACTCCCAACTTAGAGATTGCCTTCTCTCACGTCCACCATATTTCTACTTGCACGCCCACTACTTCATCTCATCATTCTACTATGGCTGCTACCCGAGGTCGTGGTCACAACTCTAGTCGTAGTTTTGGTCAGTGAGGAGGTCATGGATGTATAGATGGCAAAGGTCGCACACTATACGAGCACTGCGGTCAAACAAATCACCAATCAGATCATTACTGAGAGAAGTTTGGAAAACCAGATTGGACGCAAGTTTCCACCAAGACACAGACTACTACACCTACAGTTACTCCTACTACCAGTATGCCTTCAGTGACCCTCCCACAGGATGAGTACGCTTAGTTCCTCCAGCTCTACAAAAGTCAGTCCTCTACTGCTATGACATCACATGTTACTGCTTTCACCTTAGGTACCGCTTGTTTGTTAGCCTCAAGGGATAGTTCTTGGATTATTGATTCAAGAGCATCCTCTCACATAACAGGTAGCCTTGACTTTTACTCTCGTGTATCCCAATTACTTGACATTAGATTTGTTTCTATTGCTGATGGTAGGACTTATTGTGTTTCTGAACAAGGCACCATTTGTGCCACGTCTCAGTTAACATTAGACAAAGTCCTCTGTCTCTGAATTTCCAATTAATCTTTTATCGATTAGCGCTATTACCAAGCAACTTCATTGTTTTGTAACCTATTTCCCTTTTCACTGTATCTTTCAAATCTGCAGACAAAGAAGAGGATTGATTTGGGATGTGAACGTAATCAAAGAGTTTACTTACTAGTCAAAGATGAAATACCTCGAGGACTTACGTCATTGACTTCTACAGTAAAACCCTCTATCATATGGCATCGCCGTTTGGGCCATTCATCTCTCAAAAAATTACAATAGGTGCTTCCTTAGATTTTTTTTTTTTCTTCTTTTCATTATGTCTTATGAGTTAGGTAAGCACCATCGTGCTACCTTTCAGAGTCTTCGTCTGATTCGTTGTCAAAGTCCTTTTGAGTCGATTCACTGTGATGTATGGAGTTCAACCAAAATACCATCTATGTCTGGTTATATTCTATTGTGTTTATTGATGATTTCTCTTGAATCTCGTAGGTTTATTTGTTAAAAGAAAGTCAGTATTCTTGATACTGTTAAGAAATTTTTTACTGAAATAAAAAATCAATATTCTATTTATCCAAAAATTCTTCGTACTAACAATACTTTGAAATTTACTCAAATGAACCTTTAAAGTAATTGTGATTCTTTAGGTGTTATTCATCAAACTGCTTGTCTACATACATCTCAACAAAATAGAGTTGTTGAACGCAAGCATCAACATATTCTTGATGTAGCGCGTTCCATTGTGATTGAGATGTATGTTTCAAAGTATCTATGGTTAAATGCAGTACTCACAGCCTCATATCTCATTAATTGTATGCCTTTTACCCCACTTAAGGGAGAGATTCCACTGTAATGGTTGCATCCTGATAGAGATCTCCTTATACTTACTTCACGGCATACCAGAGGGAGAGTGTTTTCCATAGTTGCACCTGATGCGGGTCCATCAGGGGATGTTGTTGAGGGTGAGGATTAGAGTTATGTTGTATTGTATCCTCTCCCTTTTGTGTTGTTGTATCTGGTACTCTCCCTATGTGGTTGTATTGATTGATGTTGTGGTTGTTTCTGTTGTTGTGGATGTTTGGTGTTATCTAGGTTCCTTTCTTGTGACTGACCGTTTGGCAAAAGTTTTGTTTGACTCGGGGAGTTCCTTTTCTTTTATCTCTGAGTCTTTTGCTGCCTAGGTCGGGGACCGACCAGCCAGATTGGCTTTCCATCTG
>JAMKQA010037162.1:0-13967 GCA_024699735.1 Posidonia australis | reverse complement strand
GTGGACTGATCCATGTAGGCGGGCGGAGGGGGAGATTGTTGGGCCATCCTCCACCTCCATGGCGAGATTGGAAAGAAAATCTCAATCTCGAAAAATAAAGGATTGCAATTGTGAGAGAAATAAGGGATTGCAATTGTGAGATATAATCGGGTGGAAGATATATATATATGTCTTAACAAAGAGAGAAAAAAGGGCAGAAGAAAAAGAGATAAGAAGAGAGAGAGGAGCAGCCGTTTCTTCTTCTGTTTTTCCCACACGGCTGCTGCTGCAATTTTTCCTCTTCACGTGTCCGGCTGCTGCAACTTTCCTTCACGCGTTCTGCTGCTGCAGCGTGGAAGAGGGCGTCCATCCGTCCGTACGGCTGTTGCTGTTGCGTGAAGAGGAGCTGCTGGTACCTGGTGTCCAACGTGCTACTGTTGCTGTGCCGCCGCCGGTGAAGAGGGGATGCGTGATCCAGCGCGTGGTTCCACCGACGGTGAGGAAGAGGTGCTCGTAGGTAAACATCCACCGTGGGTGCGCGTGGTTCCGTGACAGGGGAGATTCTCATGTATTCCATTGAGATATATTTCTTCTTTCTTTTTATCTCTATTGAAGATTATTTGTGGCTTGTGCTAACCTCAAGTTTGAGAACTTGAGAAGAACAATTGTATTCCCTTGACAGCATAGTGCCGGTTGCCTGGACCGAGAGGGTCCCGTGGTTTTTTCCTTTCCTCACACCGAGGGGGTTTCCACGTAAAAATTTCTTATGTCTGCTTGTGATTGTTTGGTTACAGTTTTTGTTTGCTTCGCCTTAGTGTTTGTTAGGCCATCGTTTCCCAACATTTTTAGTTAAAGGAAAGGTACATTTAGGTCTATATCTGAACAGATTTTCAGTATGGCAAAACACAGGATACAAGGGCCACTTAATAAAAAAAATTTCAAACTGCAGTTGCAAAAGGATAATGTATAAACAAATGAGAAACAGTTTCACAATAACTATTACACATAATGCATAAATCTTATCCATTCCATCCTCTTGTCCTTAGGTTTTCTTTCGTAAGAATTTTGTTTGATAACATAAGCCAGGTAAAGAGTTTAATCTTAAAATTTCACCTCTTACTATCTCAAACGTTAACAAAAAAAAATAGAAAAACAAAACTTTTGTCAATCCCCACCAAATATATGTAAATTAATGAACCAAGTGAACGACAAACGCAAAGAAACAAGAGCTGCATCTGATTTACTAATCAAACCCAACTTGGACACGTATCTATCTACGAATTGACCAAAATCAACCCATTTGCCCCAGTCCAACCTCATGGGGTCGAGAGGGACAACATATACACCGTAACGTGTTGAAAGCACCCCTAGATCAAATCAGAATCAGCACAACCGAAAGGATTAATGGCCGAGATGGAGTAAAACAAACGGACGACGTTACGTAACAAACAGATTCATGGAGAGTGTGGCCAATTTGGCCACAGGGGCCCCAATTTGTGGGGGTGGGGTGGGGAGGGGAGGGGGATGTATCGGCAGGCGCGTATAACGCTGACCAAGGAGAGCAATTAATTAATAATCAACCAATAGCGCACATGCGAATTGAGATTCTCATTCGCTCCTCAAATATATGGCATGCTTGCTGCTTTTTTAATTATGAGAGGACCGGAAGAATACCTTGTGCATATAATATATGTTCCCATGCCTCTCCACAGTCTGCTTCTGAAGATTAACGTCACCCACCACGTCCCCGGGACCAAATTAGGAGGAACGCATGCCTTCAAGAGGAAAGAACGAACAGGCATGAATAAGTGGAATGGGGGGATGGATTGGGATTGGGATTGGATTTGGAATTGGAACGGGAGGCAGAGCTACATGGACCAGACGAGAGTCGGGTCCCACCGACTAGGCGACCACAAACCAACATATGTATACATCACCTGTGGTTATATATATATATATATATTTATATATATAGATATTGATATAGATATAGGTATATATATATATATAGAGAGAGAGAGAGAATAATGAAGTTAAGTAAGATTCATGTATCTTTTAAGTAAATTATGTATATTTTAATCTACAGTTTACTAAAAAATAATTTCAATATTTTTCAGTAAATACTAAAATTAATTTTTCAGTAACTTATGAATGAAACACAACACGATTTATTGAAAAAATTGCAAAGACTTCACTTAATTTAAGTAAGATTGAGTATTACCTGAAAATTGACCTCTTTCTCTCTCTCTCTCTCTATATATATATATATAAATAATGTGAAATCGATGGTGAGGTGGTTGGAGAATTCTTTACATTATTTTCCTTGTTTCGGTGTACTCGTGCATGGGTTCAAGGTGGAGGATATTTTGGACTTTGTCATGTACTCTCATGATTTTTTCTTTTTTCTTCGATCTCCTCTGTGACGCTTTTACATGTAGGATGTGATTTGTCATTCATTCTTCTTCTTCTTCTAAATCCTTAGGGGATTTTTTTTTCTTACTTGTCATCTTCTTTCTCTATGCATGCAAGTAATCACCATCTTCTTCCAAAATCTTAGATCCTTCTTTTGGTTCTAAAATCATGAGTTCTCTCGAAAAACAGGAGTATCGTTTCTTTCTCTTTTTAAATGACATTTTAAAATATCTCATATAAATGTTTAGACCTTTCAAAGAAGTCAAAGCACCTTACTTTCTATTATTATATCACTTCCATCAACATCGTCTAGAAGTCAAAAAGTATCGCTCATGGTTGTAGCTTATTTGATGAAGATCCTAGTTTATGAGTTTCTCACCAAATTTAGCTTCTGGTTAGAAATTCATCCACTAAAAGAGTTAGACTTCTATCAAATTTGTACGGCATATGCTGCGACAACTTATATTATTACGGAGATTTTATGTTCTCGTTTTCTAATGGTTTTGACTATAAAATGATTCCTGTTAGTGTCAGGAACATTACTAAACACAGCCTTGCTAGATTTTGGTTGATATAACTTCTTATCGACTCAAATCGAAGTAAACTCGTTTAAACCTAGCTTGAAAAAGTGGTACTTATTTGCAAAAACAACGTAATGAAGATAGCCACAATTATCATTATGGATTGTTCTAAAATCTGATTTAAATCCAATATAACACTTGTTGGGTACATAAGAGATGTATCATTGATTCTTTTTAATGAATAGGGCCGATCTCAATTTCTAATATGGAATTCAAAGTGCAAATAAAAACTGATACTCTGAATTATATGACTGAAATGAAAAAATAAGACCAACCAAACTCAAACTAAGTAAAGTATCATTTTTTTTTTTTTTTAATGAAGAGTAATTCACAGTAATCTTGAGTACAGTTTATCTTTTTTTTTGTTATCAGTTTAAGTAAATTTTTATGCATGTCTCAGGATTCAAACTTGGAATCTGTGACAAGTTTAAAGTTCTCTCAGTCACTGTGACAATGAGTCATTGTCGAGTACATATTATCTTCGAAAAAGGCTCAAACCAATTTAAACCCGAAACGTCAGTTGTCATCCCCTAATCCACAATTTCCAGGAGTGCATAGAAGCAGCCTAGTGCAATACAAGAAATGCACATTTATATCAATGAGATGGCGCAGGAAGACACCACACCACACAAGGCTCAGCACAAACATCCATAATGTGTGATGCACAAGCACAAGCACAAGCCTCTCTCAGAACCAGTCACCAGCAAGCAACTGCTAAAAGTCAGGTATGCTTTACACTTCAACAGAACGAACGTCCCACGACTTCGCGAGGGCATCTCTCCACCAAGAGATCTTGATTAGGAAGTTATGACCTAAAGGAGATCACATAAATGCACGCAACTTGTCGATTGAATTCACAGCAGGTCGTTCAGGTGCATGGATCTTTTTCCAATTTTCTTCCTTTCTGGTGTTCCACTGGATTAGCATGTCTAGGTCTGGCCTCAAAAATATCACAACCAGCTACATCAGCTGTGGAGTTTTAAATACCCATTTCTTTTGGGATCCATGTATCCATAGAAAAAGGAAAACAAGGTGCTTAAAATGATGAGCTTGGATTAGGACATTTTCGATGCTATTTATAAGTCGAAAGGCACCCACATGATATCGACTGTATTCATTAAAACGTAACGCTGTCGACTACTGAAGTTGATAAGAAATCATGGAAAGCGATACGAGAGAGCAAAAGGCTCAAATGAACTCTACGACTTTCATCAGTAAAACACAATTTCTTTTATACATCAAAATAATGAACCCATCTACTGAATCTTATTTTGGAGTACTTGAAACTTTGACATACCTCTTTATCTTAGGAGTGATTACTACTGTTGCTTTTATTTGATACAAAAAAGTACAAAAGTCACTAATAACTAACAATTCTAGATTTAATTATTATATTAATGACTAATATTAAATATTATCTTAAATTAACATTTTTTTTTTTTTTGGAATACATTAGTTAGTTGGTGGCACCAAAATTTAAATCCAAAAGGAAATTATGAAACCACAATGCTTTGGCCACAGCGGCTTGAGTTAGTTAATTAACTAGTGTGTGGAATTTTTAAATGAAGCTTAGGCTTACTTAAGCTAAGCTAGATCCTTAAGTTTGACGGTTAGATTTTGATCTGATTTCCTATGAGAAAAATATTTATTTTTGATCTTGTAGTAGTTTGTCAACTATGAGAGAGAAATAATAAATCATAATTATAGGAAGCACTTAAATGCATAATATAATAAAACGTGCATTTCAAATGAGGAACGAAAATGATCATCTGTATTTTTAGCAGTGTAATGTGTGGATTTTTCATGGTTAAAGGGAATTCATTTATTACGCGACATTCGAATGGATGCTTACAATGATAGATCTCTACGTCACAATCAAGATATAATCACCAAAATCTTGGATAAGTATTGATTTTTTTAATGGTAGCTAACATCAAAGGAAAAATCAATCCAATATTTTCTTAATAGAATTAATATATGAAATGTAGACTAAATCCATCTAGATATGTAAATTTTATTTACATAAATTTGAAAAATAAGGTTTATTTTAACATGAGAGTCAAAAGTATATGCCAATGAGAGCACAAATCTTGAGGACATAGAGAATGTATACGTTATGGTTTGAGTCAGAGTGTGATATGCATGTGTCTTGTTTCTAATGACGATCAATAATGGATAGTGGTTGATGATTCTTCGGAATCTAGGATGAGAGGGTTCCTCGTTGAGTAACTCAATCGCAGTAACATATTTCGACAGTTATTTATGACTAATGTCGATTACTTGATATTAGACAACACAACAGGTTTTTTGTTGATTGTGTAGTTTTGGATTTTTAGAGTGATTTTGACTTTGAAAAAGAAAATATTTGAAATGCATTATTCAAGAGTTTCATGCATTGTGATTTGAAAGTCAAAGTACAAAGATTTGAATTGCATGTTTTAAGAGTTTTCATGTATTGTGATTTGACAGCAAAAGATGGTTATAAGATCTCCTATGTAATTGAGTGTTTTGAGTTCTACAAGTATACTACTCTGGAACTTTATCCCAATGAGGTTGGATATATATTGGGCAATCATTTTAGGGATCGTTTACCATTTTGTTTTTTCTTTTTCAAGCGTAAATTAGCGACAAGGTAGTCAAATTTAATGCATATTGATAGAGTCATATAATCGTACACTATAGGATCCTTAGATGATGTATTTAATATTGTAAAATTTTAATTTATTTGGATTATCAGTTGTAGTAAATTGGATTTATAAAAATGATGTAATGTACAAATGTTGATTAATGTATTGATTAATTCTTGTATATTAATTGATTGAATCTAGATTAAATATTATTTTATTGGTTATGGAATTTAGAATTTAAAATGAGAAATTAACTGATGATGAGAAGTTGGGTTTGTATTGTAGTAATGGGGGTCGTTGCAATTACCCCTCTTATGTTAAAATAATTACTACTTTTCCCATTACAATATAATTCTATTATAAAAATTACACGATCATTAAATACTTATAAATTTTAAAAATAATTATTATATGAATAAACAATATTACAAGTAAATAAGCTAATATAAATACCAGTAGTATTATTATATCAAAAAATTAATAAGATATTATTTCTTATGTTGATTCATTAATTATCTTGTGAGTTGATGATAAAAATTTATAATTTTTTTTTAACTAATCATGATTAATAAGTTATTGTTTAATTGGTTACATTGTCCCTAATTTATTGTTTTGCGTATTTATAAGAAATCAAATTTATGTTATTATTCTTCATAATGAAACTAAACAAAACTCATTTATTAAATTAGGCAAAAATAAACTCTTGGATGGAATTTTGACAATGTTCGAAAACGATGAGGTCCAGGATCAACTGTGATGTAAATCACCTAAATAGCGTTTTGCAAAAGGGTTCACGTTATTTGCATACCAATTACAAGGTAAAATTTGTGGTAAACGGCGGAGTCTTATCATTTAGCAAATCTTCTCTGTATCATTCCAATTTTATTAGATGTCTCAAAGAGACTTGCATGTTAGAAAGTTTATATGTGAATGACAAATACGTAAATCTACTTATTATTCATAACATTAAGATCATGGAGGAGTAAGAAAAGAGAATGTCTGTTTTTTTTTGGTAAAGTTAATTATATTAAATTCTTGACTATGAATTCACCACTAAGAATCAAAGTAAGTCCCAAATAGTACATGATTCGAGTTCTCAGGGAGCCTCAACAAAAATCGGCCACTTCTAAAGAGTGGAGACAGCAAGTGTCCAAAAACTTATAGAATTACAAGTCTAGATCAAAATAGACCACAATATCTGACCAAGAAGAAATTAATCATGCAAGGGATCTTCATTGAAGTTGTGAGCGTAGGGGGGTGGCTCAACAGAAGTATTGACAGAGACAATTGGAGGCACTAGCTTGCTAGTAGTAGATGCAGCTATTTGTGGGTGATCAATACTCCAAGAATTTTACATATTCGTGATAGATTGAAGTACTGTATCTCTTTCAAAACCTGAATCCAAATTTTCTGTCCAATCATACATAAAGGAGATAATATCTAATGTAATAGACTTACAAGAATTTGATATATTACGGAAAGTTTTACTATTCCTTTCCTTCCAAATACTTCAAACCACACTTGGGATTAGGATATTCCACCTAATTTCAGTTAATGGAAAGATGCATGTAGCTCTATATCTGAACAAATCTTCAATTTTGCAAAAAATCGGATATAAGGGGCAATTGATAAAAAATTTCGAAACTGCAGTTGCAAAAGAATAGTGTATAAACAGATGGGAAACAGTTTCACAATGATTGTTACACATAATGCATAAGCCTTGCTCATTCCATCCTTTTTTCCTCAGATTTTCTTTAGTTAGAATCTTGTTTAACATCTGCTGTCAAGTAAATAATTTAATCTTAAAAGATACCCAAGCCTTCCATATCGATTTTTATAGATAGAATCTAAGTCCTCCATCATTGATAACTTTATAACATGAATTAACAGAGAATGAATAATTATCATTTGGGTATCAGGTTAATTTATCTTTTTCCACATGCAGCTGAACCCCAGTTAGTATCTTAGCAAGTTGATCTGCCTATATCTAAATGACATCTGAATTATCAAGATACATAGTATTGGAATTAAGATCAAATAATGCTTGGTAATCACGCCTAAATAACTCCAATAACTTTTTAACAGATACTTTTTTGTGTTTAGCTAGATTATATAACTCAGGGGATTTAATTTTCAGGGGGGCATCATTTATCAATTTGTTTTCCCAAAAGATTGTGTTCTCACCATTTCTAACCTCATATTTTGTAAAACAGTTAATAATATTGAAGCAAGTTTTAATTCTTGTCGAATTGGAGAGCACTTGCCATCTAATGTGTTTAGAATGGCCCCTGGTCAAGATCTGGTAAAGTATCTAGCTTTTAACAGAGAATCCCATTTCAGATTGTGTGTACAAGTCAATAGTTGCCACAAAAGCTTGCATTTAAGGCCTAAATTAAAATTTTTGAGATTAATAATGCCCAACTTTTATGTTTTTTAGGCCCGCATAATGTTGCCCATTTCACTAGGTGATATCCCTTATTATTAGGAGAGGTAGATTTCCAAAGAAACTTACTTCTAAGTCTATTAATTTCATGTTCAACCCTTGAGGGAAGGTACAATACAGATAGATAATAAGTTGGAATTACAGATAAAATAGAGTTAACAAAAGTTAATCTTCCACCCAAAGAGAGAAATTTTGCCTTCCAAGAAGATAGCTTGTTAGAGATCTTCTCAATGACTGGTATTCAATCCTTATATGTAGCCTTTCTATGGTGTAAAGGGAGTCCAAGATAGGTAATAGGCAAATCCATAGCCTGACATCCTAGAATGTCACAACAGTGTTCCAATAAAGACCTAGTAACACCAATACCAGTTAGGAAAGATTTTTGGAAATTTATCTTAAGTCTAGAACAAGTTTGAAAACAACAAAGTATTCTTTTAATATTAACCATGTTATTCTTATCAGAAGAAAGAAAGAGTATAGTAACATCAGCATCTTGTATATAAATCACATTTGGACCTCCATTTGGGAGTTGAATTCTAGAAATAAGTTCATTGTCTGTAGCCAGAGATAGCATTCCATTCAGAATGTGGGAGACTACAATAAATAGAAGATGGGACATGTGGTTACCTTGTCTAAGCCCATTGGAAGCACCAAAGTATCTCTTAGGTGCTCCGTTTCCTAGAATGGAGAACTTAACTGAAGAGATACACATAGTTATCCAGGAGAGTCATTTGTTACCACAGTCAAGTCCCTTAAGTGCATTGATTAAAAAATCCCAATTAACATTATCAAATGCTTTGTCTGCAGCCACTTAGTCTAATGGTGAAACCTCTTTGTGGTTGCACGAGAGGTTGAGAGTTTAACTCCCACAGACATCATATATATTACATCACTTGGTGATGGTCTCATAGCCAAGTGTTTGATTATAATATATATTAATAACCATTTTAAAAGAAAAAAAACATTATCAAATGTTTTCTCAAAGTCCAATTTAAGGATACAACTAGGAATATTGGCAACTTTCATGTAATTTAGGGTTTCTTGTGTAACTAGAAAACAATCTCCAATGTATCTTTCAGCAAGAAAGGAACATTAGGAATCATCAATTATATCATTAAGGACAGGAGTAAATCTAGTAGTCAAATATTTAATAATAATCTTATAAGTACTATTGAGCAAACTGATTGATCTATAATCTTTAATGTATTTAATTTCTTTCTTTTTTTTAATTAACGTAATAAAAATTTGAATGATTGATTTGAGAAAATCAATACTTTGTTAAAGAGAACGTCTGTTGGAAACATACATTCCGCAGCCACTTTTACTACTGCTATCGAATAGTTCATTGTGCTTTGATAATAAAATTAATTTAAAATACATTTTTATGGAATTCATCTGCAAATTAACTTGAGTCAACATTGAGAACTTCCTTCGACAAAAAAAATGCAAATATTAATCACCATCCATGGCTGGGGGGGGGGGGGGGTCTCTAATTGGGAAGCGGACCCAACTGGGCAGGGAACAAGTGGGCTACCTGAGCCATTATTCATCCACCTAGAGAACATGCAAATCGTAGGAGACTGAGCACAAGATTTTGTTCTCCACTTTAGAGATTTGGTTCCACATTTAGACATTTTCAATTGTCATCATTCATTCTCCACAGCCCCAGCTGCCTCAGCTCATGGCTTAAAGGTGAATCACTTTTGGATGGGATTTTTTTTTCTTCTGCAAACGGTAAGAAAATAATATTAATAACATACTTGTTTTTTTTTTTTTTCCTCAAAAGCTAACTACTTGAGTTGTGTTTCCAAATGAACCCTAAATAGTCTCCAAATCCATAACTCCATAACGTGGTTTAGTCGGACATCTGTTAAAAAGGAAACACTTTCCAATTATCCATTAGTCCATAACGTGGTTTGGTTGGACATCAATTAAAGAGGAAACACTACTATTGGCAGTGAAGATAAAGCAGTCAAAAGCTCGTGTTTAGAGCAAATGGAAGAAAAGAACATTTCTCCCTCCTCTTATTAGAATCACAAATTTTGCATCCAATGTCTCTGAGAAGATGACAGCAACACTTCTTTCTTTCTTTCCTGAAAAGGGAAAAAATACGATTTCATCTCTTCTAATTATCAACAGGAACAAAATCGATTCACAAAAAAGAGCATACAATATTTTAAATGATGGAGGCGTTCGAAACAGATATTTTAAGTGCATTTGGACTACTGTCACTCCCTTAAAAGTTAAGTTATTTACTTGGTTAGTCATTAAGAATAAAAATTTGACTAAAGAAAACCTGCAAAAAAGAACATGGATTGGGTCTCCTTTATGTAATTTTTGTCATGTTAGTATAGAACATAATACTCACTTGTTACTTAATTGTTCTTATGTAAGGAAAGTTTGAGATTTTTTTCTTGCTTCACCTTTATACCCTGGATACTTATCTGTGACAGATATTTTTCTTTCTGTCCCAAATCTTAAATTCTATTTGCCATATTCTGGGTGGATTATGTTGGTTCAAGTCATCCTCTGGTTGATTTGGAAAGAAAGAAACCAAAGGATTTTCAGAAACTCTTGTTGTGCTGCATATGATGTAATCTGTGATATTATTTATTTCATGAACCTTTGGATAGATAATCTTGTGGCAGGTTTTGAAAAGGATGAGATGATGACCTTCATGTCAGTCATTGCTGCCCAACCTGACTCATCCAGCCTCTCTATCCCATCTTCCTCCAGATTGTCCCCAGGAGTCGATTCTTTGTCCCTTGCTGACCCTGGAAGAGGCTCTGCGCCACCTGAAGGCCTCTGAGGCTCTATTTTTAAGTTGCAGCTCTGTCTGCTGGTGGTGTAACGTTTGAACATTCTTTTTTAGGCTGTTGCCTCTACTACTGTAATATTATATACATTACTATGTTTTTCTTATCGGACATTTAAAGTCGATGAAATACATATTAAACTTTTACCAAAAAAAAAAAAAAACAAAACAAAACCGATTCACAAAGTACAATTGCCTTAGAAATCTCAAATTACTTCACAAACCTCTTCAATAAAGCTGATATTTTAGATATGCTACAAAATATCAATGCTGCATCAAGTGTACATATATTATATGAAAATATGGAGAAATTTTCGAATAAAAAAGGAAACAACTCTATCTTCTAAGGACTACAAAAACTAGGATGATGTAGCATAAAAAAAAGTATGCTAATAGAAAGTATGCTAATATAAATATCAGTGGTCTTAGGCTCCGCACGTAAAAAAAGGTATGCTAATAGATGACTGTAGCATATACAAGCTACAAGGAGAGTGGTTTTTTTTTTTTTGAAATCAATAGATTATATGTTTTTTTTTTCTTTATGGTTCATAAAATTTGAACTTGAAAAGAAAGAGAGGGCAAAATCCCACATCGCCACAGGGATCATCTTCGTTTAGTTGGCTTTCAACTAGTCAAACTCAGTAGCTTTACGGAACAGAGAGCGAAGATTGTCAAAAGAACAATGGTGGTACGAGGGTTTCTGATCTCACGAGCGTCTATTCATTTTCTTGTTATTGTTGCAATAAGTACAATTTTGATGAAGATGTTGTCTTTAATGTGGAAGGTTTTTTTTTTTTTTTTAAATCAATAGATTATATGTATTTTTTCCTTATGATTTATAAAATTTGAACTTGGAAAGAAAGTGTGAATTTTACTTTTTCTAGTCAATTACACCATAACAATTGGTTAACTACAAAGAGAATGCCTACAAAATCATTGAGGAATGGCTGCTACTGTAACAGTCTGTCTCACCTTGCATGGGATTATCTATTAGATTAATCTAATCTATTAGACGAGAGGAATGGACTCAAAAAGATTAAGATAATCTAGTCCTCTACTCAATTTGATCGTTGTCCAATGGTACAAAGGTTGTCATTGTACTCAACCGTGTGGAGGACCAGTGTTTGAAATTCCTTTTCTCTTACTTACAAAACACCAGTACTCCATGTCTGATAATATATAATAACATGTCTGTAACACTTGATCGAGTGGAAATGTCTTTCTGTATGATAAAAGAATCGAAGTACGAAACCTCCATAAAATCCATTTTTCTCCCTCGAAGATAATATGTATATATCTTGCTCCCACGGATGGTCGAATCCATGACCACCATTATGGTGGAATATTCTACCCATTAATCTGTACATTTCCTTAAAAAAAAACACAAAATTAAGAAATCCCTGGTTCAAGAGAAAGATTGACGTTTTCAAATTGAACTTCCTTATTTTGATATAATTCGAACATCCTGTTAATCTGATGTGTTTGTCTGTTGTTGCCTATTTTTATTTTTATAGTGGAAATTTTCTGTTCCACTTAGAACTGTAATATGATAATAATCTTGTTGTGTTTGATTTTTTTTACTTATATATAGATTACAACTAACAAAAAAAAAACATTTTCTACTCTACCCGTAGGCGACCTTTGCCTTGGGAGTTTTCAATCATGAGAAAAGCAAAAGTTTGGAAAGGAACAGGTTATGGCTCCAAGTACGGGAAGCCAAATAAACCATGCTGTATGTATAAACACTCAGCAATGGGAATGAGAAAAAAGGAGTAGGGAAAGAAGAAGTCAGAGGTGGCAGTTACCTTCTATGTTGCCCTTTAAGGCTTTTGCCCTTTAAGGCTTTTACCCTTTGAGAAAGGAGAAGGTCCACATAGTGCACGCCGGTGGTGGAGATCAAAAGACACGAAGCATCCAAAAACTTGGATGATGACCATACAAGATTATTTTCATGTGTACAATAATGCCATCGACTACTTTTTCGACTCCAAAGACACTAAGTGATATAAAATTACCTTTTGAACTCCAAAGACAAGTAGTGATGTACAAGATTATTATTTTATGCCTGATATGTGATATAAAATGTCTAAGACACTTGTAGAGGTGGAAGTCAGGTCGGATCAGTTCTGGGCCGCTTGGCCTAGCCCAGGCCCGACATGATCCGGGTCCAAAAAAAAATTCCACAGGCCAGGCCATGTCAGGCCCGTCGTGGGCCGTGTCAGGTCCAAGGTCGAGGCTCGCGAAGGTCTATTTACTAGGCCCAATTTGACCTGTGAAATCAGTCTCGGTCGAACCGGACCGGCCTGCCAGTAAAAATTTTAAAAAAATATGGCACGCACATACTTGGTGCGCCAGTCTGGCGCACCAGGCTAGTGCACCATTCTGCAACGGCTATAAAGCCATTGGCAACGGGCAACGGCTAAATAATGTAGCCGTTTTCAAAGACTATTTAGCTGTTGCATTAATTATTATTATTTTTAAATCTCAACAACTATCACTCCATTTACCCTATAAATACCTCCTACTCCATTCACTTTTTTTCACAATTCAATCTTCTCTTCTCAACTACAAGTCTACAACTTTCTCCCAATTTTCAAGTGAAGATTTCGCTGCTTGGCTTTGGATTCCGCCCCTTCTTCTACTCTTCAGTCTCCACGCGACACCAGCTGAGCCAGCAACATCAAAATTTCTCTACTTCTAATCCCTCCAAATTCTTTACTTCTAATCCTTCCATTTTTGGGTTTTGGTTTTTGTGGGTTAAGGGTTGTATTATTTTATATTCATTTTTTATATTAAAATGGAAAATATTGGTAATGTTTGTAGCCAAAAGTATATCCCTAGTATGGAGTCAAATCAGCCTCAATGTACCCCAACACATACTTCACAGTCCATAGCCACTAAAAAACCTAGGAAACAAAGTTCTTGGGTTTGAGAGCATGTTACATTAGACCCTGTAAATCAAACTAGATGTTATTGTAATTATTGTAATACCACATACACATGTCCTAAGGGAGGGGGTGTAGGTCATATATCTAGACATTTACAAAAATGTATATCCAAACATAATAAAGATGACAACACAGATTTAAAACAATCAAAATTACAAGTAG
>JAMKQA010037161.1:0-13740 GCA_024699735.1 Posidonia australis | reverse complement strand
GAATATTCGTTGGCATATTCATTTGCAAGAGTAACAGCCCGGAAGGTGGAAGGTCAGCAGTCAGAGCTGGGCGCCTGCTTGGTGCGCCACCTTGGTGCACCACCTTGGTGCGCCAGCCCTGCTCACAAATGTCTGATTTGGGGCTCTGGCTAGTGGGTTTGGGGCTCGGTTCAAGGGCTGATCGCATCCAAAGTAACATAGGGACACTCATTCCTGGGTCACCTCAAAATCGGGGTGTCTACAGATACCATGGGCATCTTTTTGCCCTGGTATCTCTTGACCTACCCTCATATCTTGCTCTAGCACTATCATTCCTTTTGACACCAGGGTCATGTAAGTTGTCCTTTGGTACCATCCTTCCTTCAGGCTGGTAACCCAAACTACCCAGACGACATGTGTTAATTGTTCTTTGGGATGACATCCCAAACTGCCATAAGATTGTCCATAGACCCTTGCCTTACCTCTAGGTTTGGTATTCCCATTATATCCTTCCTCCACCATCGATAAGTCCAAAACTTACTATATCCCTTTGCAGTTGGTAGGTGTGAAACATACCACATATTCCTTTGTGATCAGTAGGTCTGAAACTTATCATATATCTTCTATTACGATTGGTAAGTTCAAAACTTACCATATCTCCTATTATGGTTTGTAAGTCTGAAACTTATCATATCTTCTATTGTGGTTGGTAAGTCCAAAACTTACTATATCTCTTGTTACGATTGGTGAGTTCGAAACTTACCAGAGCTTGTCACTAGGCTCTGACCTATTGATATCTTCTTGCTTGTCACCATGCTTTGACTTGCTGATATCCTTTGGCTTATTGCTAGGCTTCTGACCTATCGATAGCCTCCTGCTTGTTGCGAGGCTTCAACTTGTCGAGATCTTCCAACTTGTTGGTAGGCTTCTATCGCTAGACTTCCAACTTGTCGATAGGCTTCTATCGCTAGACTTCCAACTTGTCGATAAACTCTTGCTCGTTGCTAGGCTTTGACCAGCCAATATCTTCTAGCTTGTCGCCAAGCTTCGTCTTACTGATATCCTCTAGTGTATTGTTAGGCTTCCGACTTATCGATAGCCTCCTACATGTTGCTAGGCTTTGACCTACCAATATCTTTAGCTCATTGCTGTGGATATTTGTTGGGGTTGATAGAGATGTCGACGCTTCCACGTACGTTGACACCTTTTTGTGATCGCCACTTGTCCTTTTCTTCATCTAGATGGCTGATAAGACGCCTTTGGGAGAGATGATGTGGATGCTTGGCTCACTAGGTCAATGACAGGATGCTACCCAATGGCTTCCTCTTTTTATGTGTGATGTTTCCTTCCTTCAAAGTAAACAAAAAACTGATCTAAATTAGTTTAGGTGTAGTAAATGATGGTAGGGAAATCGGAAATAACCATGAATAAGAGAGACTAGACACTAACCAAGGGTTGTCCTTGCATGCACATGCAATGCCTAACTATAATAATGAGAAAACAAAATGAATGGAAACGAGTACTCCCTTCACCCTCATGCTTTTGGCATGGAGTGGAGGAAGTGGAGACTGATGGACAGAGCTCAAGAGATGCACTTTGGCTAGTGGGTAGAAAGATTTCTAAGGATCTAAGATTCTCTCATGGGGGCTAAGACAGAGTAGAACTAAGGATCAAGGATCTCTCAGGGTTTTACCTCAAGATCTCTCCCTTTCCTATCTTCTCTAGGGTTCTTAAATGGCTCCTTAGGGTTTTCAAAATGCCTCCCCTCAAACTCTTGACCAAGGGGTCCTTTTATAGAGTTTGGTAGCACCAAATGTCATGAACGACGAGTGATAGATCAAGAGTTAGGATTAAATTCATTTAAAATGGAGAAAATATCTTCTAGATCATGACACTACTAAAGAGGGTAGTAGATATCTCATTTTCGCGTTTCCCAAAGTTCACTTAGAATATGAACCCTTGAGGCACCTTAGATCACATGGCTAAGGAACTTTAACCTTCTTCCAGATTTTCTCATGGATTTTTTGTGTTTTTTGGAGTTTCTAATGTATCTCTGTGGAATAAAATAAAATACAGTGGCTAAAATACAAAAGACCAAGACGGTTCCTGTTAGATAGGCGATAAGACTAGTTGCCACTTCAAGAGCCGATTAGATTTTCAAGTGCCAAATTAATAGGTGATTGAAATTCTTGCACTCTCTCTAAATAATTTGTCATCCCGGGCTTTAATATCATATATAGGATATTCATAAATGTTATCATGATTTTTCCCATAATTATTATAATTTCTATAAATTTTGAACATTTAAATAATATATGCTTATCATATAAATCATTATAAATGCTAAATAATTCTAGAAAATTATTGAAATTTGGATGACTCAATAATTAAGATCACTTATCTTTATTTTTACCAAAAATTGAGATTTTATGATAACTTATCACATTTTAATGTTATAGCTTATATTTAATTCATTATAAAGCTAAAAAATAAAGATAAAATCCAAAATATCCAATTGATTGCCAATCTATTTTACATCAAGTGCATCATTGATTTTAATTGAGTTTTCTCATAATTATTGAAGATTTCATTTTCAAAATCAATTTTCATAACATTTTATGTTTGATTTGGATTTGAAAATATATTTTAAATATCTCTTAATTATGAGAATGATTTTACATGTTTATTGTGTTTACATTGCTAATAGATTCGTAATCTGATACTTTGTGATCTTAATTTTTTTTGCAAAAATTCCCTTTTAGTCTCTAGGTGCCACAAGCACTGGCGTGCATTGAATCCGAGATCTTCTGACTAGTCACCTATACTGGCGGCGACTCAGAGATTCTGTTGCCTGTGCTATAGGCAACGAGATCCATAAAGGATTTTTTTTGCCATATTTTGTGAGATTAATCTTGACCCTTGATCTATATCTTGTTTATGACGAGATCTGGAGCCCCGAAACTCTATAAATAAACTCCCTAGGTCTTCAACCCAAGGGGGCGGTACATTAAAATCTTGAGGAGCCACCTTGAAACCCTAGAGAACTTGAGAGAGAAATCTGTGAGAGAGAGAGAGAGAGAACCATAGTTTCTCCTCCATGTCCAAGTCCCTAGAAGCTCAAATCCACTAGAGATCCAGCCTCCTACAGCCAAAGCACACCTCGGAGCTCCATAAATCGGTCTCCACTTTCTCATCCACTCCACAACATATGAGGGTGAAGGGAGTATCTTCCTCTTTTTCTTTCATTTATTTCATATAAACATTGCATACGTAATTGCTCATGGCATATGCATGTGGGGACAACTCTCGGTTAGTATTAGATTTCTCTATTCATGTTGTTCATTTCTTTTCTAATTTCATTTGCTGCACTTAAAACTAATCTAGATTTTCTTTTTGTTATTTGTTTTGAAGGGAACAATACTACAAACGCATGAGGACGCCGCTGGGCAGCATCCTGCTGTCGACCTAGTGAATCGAGAACCCGCACAATCACAACTCCAACAATCTCCTGAAGGTACATGATCAACCGGTGAAAGCAAATTGGTAAGTGGCGATCACAAAGAGTTGTCAAAGTGAGTGGACACTGCGACAACTCTACATCAACCCCCAAATCCTCGTCCACAAGGGCGACAAAATCAGTCGTCACTACTTCAATCGGCGACAAGGCTGTAGACTCCATCATAGTTGACATGGTAAACAAGTGCCTAAATAGCGAGGATATCGACCACGTCATCAAGTCGCTGCTTGCATAGGCATCGAGAAGGCAAAAGGCACAATTTTGAAAATTATGATCCTAAAATATCTTTATTTCAATATATTAACCAATACGACCACGTCAATTGTCTTCGTAACAGAAAGATTTTAAATAAATTCTAAATCCAATTTAGATTCAAAATGTTAAGTAAATTGAAATTAAAAATTTTAAATATCAATAATTACAAAAATACCAATCAAAATTAAGGGCACATTAGATTTATGATAGGTTGGCAATTATCCTGATATTTTGGACTTTATCTTTATTTTTAGCATTATCTTGAATTAAATATAAGTTATAACATTAAAATGTGATAACTTAGCATAAAAATCATACTCTGGTAAAATAAAGATAAGCAATCTTAATGATCAAGTCATCCAAATTTCAATAATTTTCTTCAATTATTTGACATTTATGATGATTTATATGATAGGCATATATACTTAAGTGTTTGAAAATTATAGAAATCACAATAATTATGGGAAAAAATCATGTTAATATTTATAAGTGTCCCATATGTTATATTGAGGCCTGGGATGATAAAATATATGGAGAGAGAATACTAGGATGCTCGTCGCCTATGGTACTAGCGCCTATACATCTTGTCACCTCTCATATAGGGAATGAGACATGTCGCTTGTCATAGTGGCAACATCCTGATCTTTTGAATTTTACCCTCATGACTTCTATCTTAATCTATAGAGATCTTTCAAAAATATGGAAATACTTCAGAGACTTCATGGAATCATAAAAACATCGTCTTTATGTTCAAAATACTCAAATTTTCCACCAATTTGAGTAAGGCAGGAATGTCAACTTTGCCACAGCTAGGAAGTCACATAGAAAACCTTCAAGTAAAATCAAAACGTTTTTAAAGAAATCATGAAAAATCTGGAAAACATGTTATAATTCCTTAGCCATGTGATATGGGGCACCTCAAGGATTCCTATCCTACATGAACTCTGGGAAATGCAAAAATGGAATATCTATACATGTCTCTCCTTGGAGTTGATCATGGAACAAGATTGGCTCTAAGGTAAGAAGGATATCCGCATTGAGCATTTCTTGAAATAGGGAGCTCACTCTCAAGCAGTCCACCATAGGGTTCCAAAAAGAAAAGACTACCTCTTGGTTTTGGGACATGGTCACACAGCTAAAAAGGTGGAACCTACCTAGTTTCATGAGATTATTACACAACCAAGTGGTAAAAGACGGATGAACAGACACAGTTTCTGGATGTGGTCACATAGCCAAGTGGTTCGATCTAAAGATAGCGTTATATTGAAGGCTTAGGCATGGTGGAGTCAAGCCAGTTTCAGAGCTATGTGTCCCAACTAGTGTCGAGACCATGTCAATCATGTAGCGATGCCACTTCAATGGGGTAGAAACTAAGATGACTGTGGGGAAATTATCCTATCATTGGTCAAAAAGAAAAAGCTAATTAAAAAGATGATTGTTTGTGGCTTCTTGTTTGAGAGCTTGCTCGGATTGGAATATCTGAAAGGACAAGTGGGACTTGACTAGGTCTAGGAGGATCACATACTCTAAGGATTTCTAACACTCTTGAAGAACAATGCTCCATCCGTGCTCCACTTCCAATGCGTGAAAACTAAATGCATGGATGCATGATCGAAGAAAACAAGTGCAAATGCAGAGTCAACATACAATGTGATGAGTGGTTTATATGGTAGGTTAGGCTAGTGGGGTACGGATGGTCCCTAACCATATGAATATATGTAAAATGCATGAATGCAATTCATCGTGGTCAAGTGTTTTCTGTCCTCGAGTATGACCAATACTCTCGGGAAAGGACCATCGTCCCACAACTTGACTTGGAAGAAAAAAGAGTTCTATGAGTAAAGAATTGGGTGAGGGAGTGAATCTTTCCTTTGCCAAATCGAGGTTTGCCTCTTAGTCAGAGTAGTGTGTCTGTGTACACTATTGGGACTTGCAAAGGTGGGAGTCCACTCTCAGCGGGACTTCGTGCTTCAATACCATGATATGACTAGATGTAGTCTCATGACAGGACTTGATGTACTAACACCTGGTAGGATTCGTGCTTCTAGTAACTTTTTTGCTTGGAGCCAAATATGTCACTTTTGTAAGTGGCATCTTATTCAGTTGCCAAATGGTGTGGTGCTCTATCTAGTCACCTCAGATGAAAACAACAAGAAGAATTTTTCATACTCAGACTTGGATTTGGATAGCTTCTTTGGGGTACTACAAATACAAGCCATGCATGACCTGTAAGTCTATATTCCCCCTGTTTTGAGGTTTTTTTCTCTTTTCTTGTCTTGGTCATGAAGCTCCCATCTTTTTCTTCCTCCACTTTTGCTGTAGAGAAGGTGGTTGACATACCCAATCATCTAATGTGGGCGTTTCATGAGAATAAGGTACACTTCTTCTCCTTGCTCCTCTTTTCTTCTTCCTGTACCATTTTATGCTTAGTTGCTTGTATTGTAGGTCATAATTAATCTTACAAAACGTCCAAATTTTCACAACTCCTTCTGCTATAACCTCCCATGGGTGTCACACTTGCTCAATCATGCGGAAGACAATAAGTACCTCTTTGAATGTAGCGACTTTGAGAATTTGTTGGCCCTAGTATGTACTCCTTTGCCTTGGCCACTTCTATATGCATTGATGGCCTTTTAGAATACTTCCTCTAACAACTTCATTTTGTGTGTGGGGAAACTTTGATTTCTTATGAGGAAGCTACATCCCTTCTTGGCCTTGCGGTGGAATCCATGTCAGTGCCAGACGACCGTTTTCCCATATCTGCTGAGACCGTGGATGCTAGGAAGATTAGTTGGTTCCTGGGCGAGGGTCAAGAGGCTAGCACAGCTTTAATGCATGGGGAAAGGTTCTCTCTTTGAGGCTTG
This sequence comes from Posidonia australis, assembly GCA_024699735.1. NCBI lineage: Eukaryota > Viridiplantae > Streptophyta > Magnoliopsida > Alismatales > Posidoniaceae > Posidonia > Posidonia australis. Next base: position 7,125 of record JAMKQA010037161.1, on the reverse strand, counting down.
TGGTAGGTCATTTGTACCCACAATTTGTCCTCAACAGAGTTGCAAATGTGCTTATTTATCAGCATCAAAGGGCTTGCATTGTTTGTGGATGACCATTTCACCTTAGATCTTCACCAAGTCGATCTCTTAATGCTGGTGGCTGCTCGTCCTAACTTATATTCGACTCCTGTTGATCTTGCGTACACCATGTGTAACCAAGCCGGCGACAGCCTCGAATGATTTTGACGCGAAGGCCAAAATACATGAGGGACGGCAAAGTCACCACAAAAAAAAATAAAAAATAAAATGCAAATGCAGGAGTCGCCACCTAGTCTGTTAAAAGGGAAGACAAGGAAAACCATATAAAACATGCAAATCATGCAATGGAAAAGTAGGTCATAAACCAGAAAATGGGTAAGGATCCCTGTTACGCACGAGGAAGGTATTAGGCACCCTCGTGCACCTGATAAATCAGTCTTCTATTGGTTTCTCATTTGCTTATGAAATATCAGCTTTTCAGCCTTTGTTATACGCCCGTGGGCGATATGCCATGCCATGCTTGGTGTCTTATGCTAAATAAGGGTGCATGATGTGCAAGGTGTGTCCTAATGCTCATAAGTATCACTCGTATGTCGGGTCAAGTGTCGATGCAAAGTCATTGCGTAAATAAAATCAAAGATATATCAGTTTCGAGTGATTTTTCATCCTTGCTTTGCTATATGCCAAATGCAATCTAACATGCATGGAAATGGCTAAAAATAGAGTTGTGCCTTCCTGATATATCAAAGAAGAAAACCAGGAGAAATCCAAAAGCAAAACATGTCGAGAAAGCATGCTAAAACCATATGAAAACCTACTGTGTTCTACTGAAAACAGGCCAATGCGCTTGTTTGGTGCGCTAGACTGGTGCTCTAGTCTAGTGCGCCACCTAGGTGCTTCTATGTGGGCCAGAAAGATGTGCTGTGGGAAAATTGAAAATCCATGCAATGCCAAACCGCATGAGAATGCATTCTGGAAAGTCATGCCATATAAAACCTTTCGCAAAAAAACTTGGAGAACATGCCTTGAAAGTGAAGGAAATGCAAATGCAATGACCTTGTGCTCAAGGGCTGGTAGCCTCACACAGGATCACATGCTAAATGAAAGATGTAGGATTCAACCATGCCACTGGATCATTGGCTGATGCATAAGGTTCTCCATGTTGGAGTAAGGTGCAACCAGCCTACCAGATTCTAGCCAAGGAATGAATATCCAAGGGGAGTAAACAACCAGAAAACAATCTTGTTTAAAACTAAAAACATGCATGCAAAACCATGGAACATAAAAGAGCAAGTGGTAAAAGAATCGGGTCTAAAATCATTCAGAAAGTCATGCAAGCAGATATGCAAAAGTGAATGTTTTACTCTCTGACCAGTCTAGTGCTCCTGAATGGGGCACTAGAGTGGTGCGCTGGAGAGGTGCGCCACTCTGGTGCGCCATATAGGTGCTCCCCAGAAAATCTGGATCAGACTGCAATCTGATCCGAAACCTGACCCAGAATAAAGATGGGTGATTTATGCTAATGCAGGCTGATTCATGCGAGAGTTAAGAGTTAAAAGCGTGATGAGATGCCTCTGATCAAAGCTATTTTATTATCATTAAAACAAGATGACTAAATGGGTTCATGACAAGAACACATGCAAAATGCAAAGGATACAAACATGAAACGAGTAAACCCAATAAAACATGTAAATGATGATCATACCAAGAACATAATAAGGAAAAGATTGCTCATGCAGGCGATATAGTGCAAATTTTACGCTAAAAATAAATTAAACATGCTACAATCAAAAGTGTAGATTTTTATGAAGAGCATCTTGCAAAGAGGATAAATAAATTCATCATTGAACCCTCATGAAGATATAGAAAAATCCAACCACATATGTGGAATTAATAGCATGCTTTATTTCATTGCAAAAGGACAAGAACTCTAAAGGAAAAGTGGGAAAGGGCCTACCTTGTCTGAGATGTTCCTTCAAGAAAGAAAAGAAAGACCCAAGATAATGAGCTCCTTGATGCTCTGGAAGGGCTGAGAATATCTCTGGATGCAAGGCAAAGCTAGAGTGCTCAAGTGGATAGTTGCAGAATTCTAGAGAAGGCTAGTGTAGCTCTATCTTTCAAGATGATCAGGCCCTCCAAATGGTTGCTTATGGGGTCTATATATAGGGATTTTCCATGGATAACTCCTAGGACAACAAGGAGCCTCGTAGACGAAAAGCCTGGAAGATTCCATGGCATATTCGCTGGTAGAGGTAACAGCCATGGGAGGTGGAAAGCCAACAACCAGCAGCCTGAGAAATGGCTGGGCGCCTGGTATGTGCCCTTGGTTGGTGTGCTAGGTAGGTGTGCTAGGTAGATGTGCTAGGTAGGTGTGCTAGGTAGGTCTGTAGCTAGGTGTGCTAGGTAAATGTGCTAGGTAGGTGCTCTCCCCTACTTATTTGGATTTCTAATTGGGCTGCGGGCTTGCTATGGGTCAAGGGTTTGCCACATCCAAAGCAACATCTAGAAAGCTCATCTATGAGTCACCTCAAAATCGGGGTTTCTACACCATGGAAGGGCTATCAAGTGCTTCGTGCTTAGGAAAGTTCTTTGGCTCCCCTTTTCTTCTTCATAGGTGGTTCATGTCTCATTGTTGTTGTTATATTGATTTTGACAAGTTAAGCATTCATGATTGCATCCTTCACTTAGGTTGGCTGTCATTGGAGGACTTTGGTTACGTACCACAGCTGCCAGTAGCTTTCAAGAAATGAGTGATGACCACAATTCACCACCATCTGGAGTTGGTGTTAGTAGGGGCGAGATCTTTCATGTTGTACCTGATCTATTGTTGTTTGCGACTATTTAATCAGGGGCTCTCTATTCCTGCAAACTCGGTGTCGACTCCCCTGATCCGTGCCCGTAAAGAGGATGGTGACTGTGACGAGAGGATAATCCTAGAGTACATAATCCACTGGGCTTATGTTGGCCGACGGATCTCTGTAAAGGGTGCTGGACTTTCTATAGCTACTCGGGAGTTGCAAGAGTCCCAATACACGAAGTGGTACCTGTAGCTTCTTCCTTCACCATAGCAATATGTTAAGGAGACGTAGGATTTTGATTGTATGCTTGGCATGCGAGACAGACTTTATTAGTTATCATTTTTGATGCCCTTATAGACATATTTTGTACCTGTCTACACACTTATTTGATATTCATTAGTGATCAAAGCATACCCTTCTTGACATTAGTATTTTGACTAGGTTGTTATAAAATTATGCCCTTTGTGCCAACTTAGTCATTGTTCAATGTTAAAGAAGGGTGGATAGCACCACTTTGGTTACTAAGTTTCCACTTTCATGTAGGGTGGATAGCACCACTTTGGTTATAATTCTTTTGTTTCTATTTTTTTTTTGAATTTCTAATTTTTTTTGGTTTTTTCTGATTTTCTAATTTATTTCTCTTTTTTTTGATTTTCTCTTTTTTTTTTTGTTTTTTCTGATTTTTTTTTTGATTTTCCAATTAAGGAAGGATGAGTACCTATTTCAATCTTAGCCTAGGGTTTGCCTTAACCATTCTAGCTTGTGCCTTGCAATTGTGGGCATGTCCCTTGTGTCATGTCTACATCCTTCAAAAACTTCGTTTCATGCTCTAAGCCTTAACAACTTGCCATTCTTTAGCCTATTTGGTCCTTGAATGCCAAAGCTACTTACTCTTTGCCTGTGCGTGGAAGAGGATTGGGGGGGGGGGGGCTCAAAGTTTGGCAAGCTCTTGACGTCGACTTTAGTTTGGTCCCGCTTGCCGGTGGTTGGCCCAAATGCACATTTATCATTCTTAGTGTTTTCTTTCTTTCTTGATTTTTCTTTTGACTGTTCCTACTCTTACTCCTTTATTTTCTTTTTTTTTTTAGGTTCCCCTCTCTTGTTATTTTTTTGTAAGTACCTACCCATCATTGCTTTCTCGGATTTATGCTTTGACAGTACACTTACTCGATTATGTTCTCACCCCATTTTGAGTACCCACCCATCACTATCTTCTGGGCTTATGTTATGATGGCGTATACGATGTTCGTGCACTCCCCACTTTTATGTGCTTTCTCAGTTTGTTTTGGTGCGCTCATCCATCATTGCCTTCTTAGACTTATGCTAAGATGCCACGCAACACAGGGCGAGCAGGTTTTTATGGTCTGCCCAAGCTCCAAGCTTGCCTTTTTCTTACCTCCCCGTGCAGTGTGTGTGTGGTCACTAGACATAGTATGGGTCACCCTGAGCATTCCTTCCTTCTGGCTTAAGGTTAGGACCTAGGTCACTTCTAGGTGTTAACATGCTGATCAAGGGTAGTACTTCTTCAAGTACATTGCATTCTAGGGATCAAGTAGATCTATCCCATTTTGAGATAACTGATAAGCATTGCTCGGATATGCAGCTACCACGATACAAGGCCCTTCCTAGTTTGGCCTCAACATTCCTTTTAGATGTGGCGTATTGACAGGTAGCACCTCCTTAAGTACCAAATTACCAATGTTAAATTTGCGTTCAATTACCTTTTTCTGATAAGCCATAATTATTCTTTGTCGATAGACACGTGCGTGCTCTGTAGCTGCGAGCTGCTTCTCATTGAGAAGTTCCAAGTGGAGCAACAATGCTTACCTCTTTTCCTCAATGGACATTCCTACATCGACTTGGATTCTTAATGAGGGGATCAAGATTTCATATTCGATTACCGCTTCTATCCCAAAGGTCAAGGTGTAAGATGTTTGTCCCATTACTATCCTTATGATAGTGAGGTAAGCCCATAGTACATTAATTAATTTATCTATCCAATCTGATCTCTTGGCATCTTCTATCATCTTTTTAATGATTGTAATTAGGGTCTTATTAGTATCTTCCACTTGGCCATTTCCTTGTGGATAATAAAGAAGAGAAGTGATGTAGAGTGATACCGAATTTTCGCATAGTCTGATAAACTCCTCTGAGATGAAGATTGGCTTGTTGTATGCTACCAAGGCTTTAGGTATCGCGAACCTGGAGATGATATTTCTTTGGACGAACTGGCACAGGGTTATGGCTTTGATATTCGCGAATGCTTTTGCTTCGACTCATTTGGTGAAGTACTCTATTGTAGTGAGGATGAAGGTGCTTCCCTTTCCTTGTTGGATTAGCTCGATAACATCAAAGGTTCACATAGAGAAAGGCTACAGTCTTGACATTGCATGGAGTACTGAGGATGGGGCATAGATTTTGTTGGCATGTAGTTGTACTGAGGCTTCCATTGTAGGACAATAGTATTCTCTTTTGATGATCATCTTGGCCATGGCCTAGGGGTTGATATGGCCCCAACAAGCTCCTTCATGTGTTTCCTTGAGGATTTCAGTTACTTTCGATGTGTCCACACATCAGTGTTTGATGCGTAGTCATGTCTTCCGAAACAGTGTGTTAGCTTTGATGTAGTATCTGGTAGCCAATCTCCTTAGGGCTTCTTTATCCTTGATAGTGGTGAACGGCAAGAAGGTGCCATCTTGAATGTAGTTCAATATGTCAAAGTACCATGGGTTCCCATCATTGATTTCTAAAGTCCCTTGATAGCAAACGTCAGCGTGTAACATGTTCTCTTGACGTGATTCTTATTGAAGTTCTTGAACCCGTTCTACAGCTGACTCCATTGTTGGCAAGTTGACCTTCTACACCATAATGGTTTTTCTGTCATCTTTGGTGTGGAAGGGAAATGATGATGCAAGTGAAGCCAAAGAGTCCGTTGAGATGTTATTGGTTTTGAGCGCATGCACGTATATTACCCTGTCAAACTTCTTTAGTAAGGCTCATGCTAAGTCGCGATACTCTCGGAGCCTTAGGGAGAGGATTTTGTATTTGCTAAATATCTACCAGATGACAAGCTGTGAGTCTCCTACTACCTTCAATTTATTTACACCAAGATCGAGAGCAATTCGTAGTCCCAATATGAGAGCCTCATATTCCACTATATTGTTGCTTGCTGAGAGGCCTAGTTGCGTAGAGAAGGGGATGGTGATGCCTTCCGAACTGAGGAGCATTGCCCCTATTCCAATACCTTGCCAATTGAGCACCTTGTCGAAGTGGAGACTGGTTGCGAGGATCTCTTTGTCTAGGAAGTCGGTTGAGACTGGTTGCGAGGATCTCTTTGTCTACGAAGTCAGTTGAGACTGGTTGGTATTTTGGCAGGGGTAGTCTAGCGAGCTAATCCACAATCGCCTACCTCTTGACTACCTTTTGCGTGATGAACTGTAAGTCAAACTCCGTGACGAGCATCTGCCATAGTGCTAATCTTCCAGACAGTGCGGGCTTCTCGAACATGTATTTAATGGGATCCATCTTGGCCATGTAACAGACTTTGTGCACTAGGAAGTAGTGTCTAAGGTTTTGAGAGGCTCAAATAAGCACTAGGCAATGTTTCTGGATCTGGAAGTATTTCTTCTTGTATTCCATGAACATTCTACTTAAACAGTTGTAGACAACCCATATGTTTGCAATTGGACCTTAAACCCTAAAACTAACCTAAATCAAATTTAAAATACAAAAACCTAAATCAAAACCATAGAATTAATTCAAAACCCTAAACAAAATCCAAAACTAATCCAAAACCCTAGAATTAAATCAAAACCCTAAACAAAATTCAAAACCTAATCCAAAACCCTAGAATTGATTCAAAACCCTAACCAAAATTCAAAACTAATCCAAAACCCTAGAATTAATTCAAAACCCTAAACAAAATTCAAAACTAATCCAAAACCCTAGAATTAATTCAAAACCCTAAACAAAATCTAAAACTTGATTAAAAACCCTAAATTCAACTCAAAACCCTAAACCTAATTCAAAACCCTAACTTAAACCCTAAATCAAACCCATAACCCTAACAACCTATAACAACTTCCCACTCCACCATAACAGCCTTAGCTACTTCCCACTCCACCTTAACAACCCTAACTACTTCCCACTCTACCTTAACAACCTTAACCACTTCCTACTCTACCTTAACAACCCTAACTACTTCCTACTCCACCTTAACTACTTCCCACTCCACCTTAACAACCTTAACTACTTTCCACTCTAACCATTACAACTCATAACAATCTACCTAGCCATTGCCAGCTTATAC
>JAMKQA010037160.1:0-21190 GCA_024699735.1 Posidonia australis | reverse complement strand
CATTGGAGAAATCATAGAAGACCGATTTTATCAGGCGTGCGAGGGTGCCTAACACCTTCCTCGTGCGTAACAGGGATCCTTACCTGCCTTTTTGGTTTTCGCAGACCTGTCCTTATTGTTTTTTGCATGATTTTTCATGTTTATGGTTTTCCTCATCTTCCATAATAGACTAGGTGGCGACTCCTGCATTTTGCATTTTATTTTGCTTTTTTCAACGTGATTTTGCCGATCGTTTTCGCATACCTTTGCGAATTTCCTCACCGGCATGGTTACACCCGTGTTCGGAGCATTACATATATACGTTCGAGCATCGAGTATCAGTTTTGTACTTCTAGTCGTATATGTCGATGATCTAAATATAATTAAAACATCTGAAGAAATTAATAAGACTGTAATCTTATTGACTTCAGAATTTGAGATGAAAGATCTTGGTAAAACCAAATACTAATTAAGTAAACAAATTGGACATTTATCATATGGTATACTAATACATCAATCAATATATACAAATAATATCCTGAAGATTTTTCACATAAAAAATGTCATCATTAAGTACACTCATACTTGTCAGATCATTAGATGTGGACAAGGATCCCTTTCGTCCTGCAAAAGAGGGGGAGGAGATCTGGAGCCCAATGTTCTATATCTAAGTGTAATTAATGTACTAACATATCTAGCAAACTACACATGACCCGATATTGCATTTGCAGTAAATCTATTAACTAGATATAGCTCCACTTCTACTAAAATACATTAGAAATGAGTTATATATATATTATGCTGTCTTCAAGGGACAACCAACATGAGACTATTTTATTTAAGTGCTTTCTTCAAGGATCCTCTTTACCATTTACAAGATATGCAGATGTAGGATACTTGTCCGACCCCCATAGAGGCAAATCATAGACAAGATACATTTTCACTTATGATGGTACAGCTATCTCATAGAGATCAGTAAAATAGACAGTGGTAGCAATTTAATCTAACCATTCTGAAATAATCGCTATTCACGAGGAAAGTTGAGAATGTTTCTAGCTCAGACAAGTTATATAACATATTCAAAGTACAAGCAAATTAAAAACTTCCAAAGAAGATTCAACAATAATGTTCGAAGACAAGGTTGCATACGTAACCCAACTCCATGGAAGCTTCATCAAAGGTGATAAAACAAAATACTTATCGCCCAAATTCTTATGCACACGAGCCCCAAAAGAATGGTGAATCAAGCAAGTTCATTTAAGTGATAATCTAGCAAATCCATCTACAAAGTTGCTTTCCAACTCGACATTTAAGAAGTTGATCTAGAAGATCGGAATAAAGTGCCTCTAAGATTTTACTTCATAATTACAATAATTTTGCTTTGTAAGCCTTGTACTAATTAGGGAGAGATAGTGAGAACTATACTCTTTTCCCTTCGCTTTGGTTTTTTTCCCATTGGATTTTTTCGTAAGCAATGTTTTAACGACGCAGATCTCACCCTCTGTAACACCCTCAAACAGGGCACTACGGGATCTATGCTACTAAACTACGATTAATTGCATTAATAACGAAAAAAATCGTAATCTACCTAGAATCTGTGTGTGCGGCTAGTAGCCCCCGTCTACAACACTGAACTAGACTGCACTCCAACTAGCCACTTGAAACAAATAGTACAAAAACATGTGTGAGTGACTTCTAAGTCACTCAATACGTGCCACCCAAAATACGGTGGAAAACCTCTAATAACTAAATACTGGATTTTCAAAACTAAAACAAAACTCTTTTAAATCTCTTTTTGTAAATTCTCGACAAACCATGTATTTTCTAGGAAATCTCTTTTTTGAAAAAACTTTATGCTTTTCTTAAAATACTCTTTGTTTCTATTTTAAAATCTCATAGTTTATTGTTTTTTTCTTAAAACAACTTTGGGTTAGACTCCAACCTAATCTCAAAACTCAAATCTGATTAAAACACTATTCTATAGTTGGAATTAGCCCTAAAACTCTATTCTTGTCTTAGTTAGAATCTGGCTAAAACTCAGAAGCCAAAAATAAACTCAATTCTAGCTTAAAATTGTACTAAATCTTAAATATGAAAATCTCTTTTTTTTCTGGTGCCCCCTTGATCAGAGATGACCTAGCCACAAGTAGTTAAAGAGGCACCAACCTCAACCTCCTGCATTGTCACGATAAAAGTCCCTGTGCGGACATGCCATCGTCTCGACTAACGAGCCTTACTAGTCTTTTTCTCTTTTTCTTTTCTCATTTGTAAGAAGATGTGTTCTCCCAATGCCCCCTTCTTCTTGGTGTTTGAGCTCACAAGTTATCTTACCTAGCTCATTCAATACCTTTTTCTGAGCACCCAGTTTCTTGAATTAGGGTGACAACTTTAAAAATCTCATTCTAAAAACATGTATATTTCTTTAAAATATTTTATTCTCAATCCTTCCCATTATGGGAATCTTTTTTGTTCTGAGATAACTTCTCTAACTTTTCTTAAATCTCAAGAAAACTCTAGCTAAACAAACATGTCAAATACACAGATCCCGCATTATAAAAATTTTTTGGAAAAATCTCAAAAAAGCAACTCTAGGCTCTGATTTGACATATCAAACAAAAACGACAAACTAAATCTAGCATAGATATCTAGATTGGTCGACCAAATTCCTGATCGACTGGCCGAAATTCCCTGATCTAGTAGACCGAGAAATCTTGGTTGGCCGAAACAGGAGCCTGGGGCCAAACTAACAGCAATTCGGCATACTAAATTAAATTCAGCATGCCAAAATCTACGTTTTCTAAAAACAAACCCCAACCCTAGGCCACCTACTTATCAAAATTAGGACCTCGAACGGATCCATTTCCGGTGAATCATAAATCCTACATAAAACAAATATACTAGTATGCCAAGTCTACTTCTATTTGGAACAATTTCATTGAAAACCATTGCATATTTCTCAAGATATAAAAAACACAAGTCATAGAGCTCATTCTCAATCATTGTTACTAAAGCTCAAAAACTCATCAAAATCTCTTGTAAAATTATGAAAAATTCTAGAATCAACATACATCCATGATTTCATGCTAATCAACTCATATTCATGGTTTTTAACTAAATTTATCGCATTCAACAAGAGTTGAAGCTTAAACTGAGGAAGAAACAAGAAAGAGGACACATGCACTCTTCTAGTGATCCCCGGCAATCCCTCCTCCTCAAGTGGTTTTCCTCTTCCTCTCCCGACGTCCTCCAGACTTTGAGGGTCACCGATGACACACCTCACCATCGACGAGCACAATCTCTTCTTCTTCCCTCTTCTCTTCCTTTCTTCCTCTGGCTCTCTCCCTTTCCTCTTTCTTTCTCTCTTTCTCTCTCAGTCTCATCCTACCTAGCGTCTCCACCTCCTTCCCTTTTTAAGCCACTGCTCCCCTTGTCGTCGTTCGTCCGCCACCATTGTCAGAAATCTCAACGAATCAAAGAAGCGACATGCAGGAAGGCTATGGGCACAGTGGCTGGCGGTGGATACTGTGCATGGTTGACTCCAGTCCTGCTTTGATACCACACATGCGTATGTGGTGCGCTCTATGGTTCAAATAACACACAGTAGGGGAAAATATCAAAGATAAAAGCCAACTTTAATAGAGAGCTTAAGACACATATATACATATCATTAAGCTAATTATCCAGATTATGAAAATTAATTACATTTATTCTGGATAATCTAGGCACAGATATTACACCCTCTCTAGATCCTGAAGTATTCATCCCATATTTATTTTCTTAGCTTTATTTCTTAGGTACAATCAGATAAGAGGGAGTGTTATGGAATATTTGTAACTGCTATATGTATCTTCTTATACCTATTGTACCCTTATGCTTATGTATAAATAAAGAGAAGAGAATTGTGCCTTCATATACTTTTAGGATTTACTTTTCCTCTACATTTTCTTCACGTTTTCTACACTTTTCCTGGTCACAACATGGCTTAACAATAATAGGAATACAGCACAAACATATGAGATCTTGAAGTCTCTTACTAGATTTTAGACAAGCATGAATAGGATTGTCAAATGGGTTATGTCGGGCTCGAGCTAGGTAGGTTGAGGCAAATCAAGAAAAAGCAACTTCAAGAAGAACCCAACCCATTTAGTAAAAGGGGCCCATTTAGTAAATGGGTTCTAAACCAGGATCTGAACCAACTTGCCATGGATTTAGGTTGACCTAAATTTGATCTATTTTATTATATGAATCAGATTGGGTCAAATTTGGGTTGACCCAACCGGGAAGATTTTTTCTTCATCTTAAATCTAAATTTTACAATTCAAGTCTATTAAATTTAAAGTATTGTATTTTCGAAGCCAAACGTATAATAACCTACATTAAATATGCATTCATATCTAATAGAACAGAATTATTGTTGATATCAAGCAATCTCAAGCCTAATACAAACTCATGAACAATTGGAGCCCATCAAAATTAGATTCAATACACGTACGACACACTTTCTTAAAAGGAGGTTTACTAACTGATCCAGCAATATGACAAAGGGCATGCCAACAAATTCTACGGCATATAAGGTGGAATTGTTTTGAAAAGCAAAAAATATTGTTAAGATATACTACTCTTCGACATTTTGAAATTAAAATTCATATTTAAATTTAAGATGAGCAGCCATCCTATAAATAGAAGCTTGTCTCCTTCGATGAGAAGGATTTGTGATCGGATACATACATCTAAAAAATCCCCAAGATAGAGATAGAGAGAGGAGAAAAGTTGCTTAAGGAGTTTTTCTAGATGCTCGACCTCCACACCCATTCGCCCACACTCGAGAAGAAGATCAAGGAGAATAACTCTTGATAGGTATGGTACTCTTGATAGGTGTGTTATCTCCTTCCCCTCCCAAGATGGCCCCACTACAGTACAACATATATGTTTAGATATCATATAGATTAATACCAATAATGCAATGTTTGGATCATATTCCATATTGCCATTATTTGTAATACACACAATATATTATCTGTCACTATATTCAATAATACATATGTATATGTTGAATAAATAATTCATCTATTTCATGTTGCCTCTTTGACGTATATGTTTTAATTTATCACAAGTGTACAACATACAAGGTAGCATATCAACAAGTACAAGTCGATCCTATAGAGAAAAGAGTTTCAAAAACAAAGATTAACTATCAATTATTGAAAGAGTTTGAGAGAGTTGATGTTTAAAAACTAAAACTAGACTATCAAGTTGTAATCAAATTAATTAAAACTTAGGGTTTCTAATCCATTCATGTAAAGTTGAAAATGCATGATTAAATATACTCTATCACTTATTTTAGATCTCAGTATTTGATTAAATGATTTTTATCCTAATAAACATAAACTATATGCAATGCATTAAAGAATATAAAGTAAGGAATAAAAATATATAGAGTCAAATAAATCAAATGATCTATGATAATTCTGAAATTATATACATAACCCTCAATTCATTCTTTCCCAAGCATAAGCTAAAAATATTAATTCAATATTAGCCTATCAAAGTTTATCAAATGATCAGTGATTTATGCAATATACATCCGGTCTACATAATTATAGCAACAGAACACAAGAGAAAGAAAATTACTTAATCAAAACATCCTAATTCACATGAATTTCATCTCAATCCTAGATTTAGAAATTTAGCTACTCACGAAGATGATAGAAAATAAAAGCTCAAATAAAGGATATAAAATAAAAGACATATTTGAAGGAAAAATAAACTTTTATTGATAAATACCAAGATTGCGCTAGAGAAATACTTAAAGATCTTCTAAAATACAAGAGAGGAAAAGTCTAAGCCTAAAAGGTGGAAAATGATCTCATAGAACTACACAAGAGGTCTTTTCATCGACTTACAAAGGTTTTCTTATGTTGGAGACAAATTCAATTACAAAATTTAAATTTTAATTTTAAATACAAGATATTTATAACTAGAGATCGTAACGATTGAAGATTGAATAAAAAATTTCCTCCCTAGGCACTTGGGAGGCGCCAATTGTGCAAATGAATGCTTAGGAGGCATCCACATCAGTCGAGATTTTATCTGACTTATTTCATTTGTTAGGTTATATTTATTCAAGTATTGACGCATGTGGAAAATATGAATTTGACTTCTCAACATAGTTTCTCAATTTTTCATGTAAAATTCTTTTTTTTCTGGCACATTTATTCTTTTCCTCTCTTTTTCTAAATTCTTTTTAAAACCTCAGGTTCCTGCAAAATTTACACAAAATACTTCAAGTAGCATTATTTTTATATATTAATCAATAAATATGGAGAATAAAATATAAATGAATTATGGGTTAATCACCTCTATATACAACATCACACCATGTATTATTCGACACTATATTCAGTAATACACATCCATATGCAAAACACATAATTCATGTACTTCATATCACCCCTATATGCAACATCATATAATGTATTATTCGACATTATATTTAGTAATACAAATCTACATGTTTGACACAAGATTACATGCACTTTTTCGACATTATATTTTAATATATATATGAAAAACATATGTGATTATACTTGGTGCTCATTCAACAGTAGCGTTGGGATGGTTTGCGTCGTTCAGTCTCGAACAAAGCCGAACAATTGATTCTACACCACATATATGTTGTTTGCTATAGATGTCGTAACATAACTCACTTGACTAATTGCTCAAGTGTCCTTAAGTCGATTGCCTGAGGTGTAGTGCCTGATCAGAATTACTGCTCTTCTGCTCAGCCTTTAAGTCTACTAATTGGGTCAGGGGATCGATCCCATATCATATATGTTGGTCGTCTCTGCACTCAAATGCATTCCTTTTGACATGCCAATTGGGGATAGAATATGTTAAGATAAACAAAATCTGTATTGATATCATATTCAATTATATACATGAGTATGTGTTTTATCAACATTATAATCGATAATATGTGTTTAATTTAATAATTTTTCTCCAAACATTATGTATGGTAACTACAAGTTAATGTTGATAGTATATTTGAACATACATGAAAAAAATCAAATGTGATCTCAATCTCGAATCGGGTTGGGCGATCAAAACCACAACATACGTGTCATTTGCCCTAGATGCATGCCCTAGAATGACATGCCCAGGACGCAATACCTGCTCGACATTCAAGTCGATCTCCCTGGATGATTCGACCTCGAATCAGATCGGACAACTAATCCAACATCATCCATATTATTATTAAACCATGCTAGATCACGCATTTTTATCGATATTATATTCTATTGTACGTATATTTGATCTTGTATTCTCTTTGCAATAAATTGTGTATTTTCATCGATATTATATTCGATTATATATATGCTTGATCTAATGTTTTGAACCTTGACATTATATTCAAGCATACATGTTCAACATCATATTCAAATACTTGAAAACCATATGTTAACTTCGACGTTATACTCGAACATACATGTGTTGTTTGACTTTGAATCGGGTCGACGACTGTTCTCGTATCAATATGTTAATTTTGATATTATACTAGAGCATACATGAATGTCGTTCGGTCTCGAATTGAGCCCAATGACCAATTCCATATCATATGTTAATTTTAATATTATATTCAAATGTATATGAAAAAATATAAGTTAATTTTAACATTATATTCGAATATATATGAAAACTATTTGTTAGTCTCGATACTATATTCGAGCATCTAAGAGCATTAATGGCATTCAGCTTCAAACCAGATCGAGTGACCATTCCCATTACTACATGTTAATTTAGACATTATATTCAAACATGTATGGAAATCAAATGTTAATTTCGACGTTATATTCTAATATACATGATTATATATGAATATTTTTTCGTTTGCCATTAATGCGTAAAAGCTTTATTATATAATTTTCTCTCTTTTTATTTTTGAAATACATATGCGACGATCGTAATGAAATTCTTTCATGGTAATTAACGAACCTTTATCAAAAATGGTTCAGGAAAAGTTCGAATATTGAAAAATCATGATAAGACCCTAAAGATTTGTTGAAAAATACAAATTCCATGGGAGTGTAGAAAAAAACCCACAAACAACCATATATACAAATTAATTTAAATTTGTAAAAAGAAAATCAAACCATATTCATGAGTGGTACTTAATTGTCCATATATTCATAATTAATCCATTCACCACAATATTAAATGATTAAGTTTAATAGTTTCTCTTTCACTATATTCAGTCAATTATACCCTTCACACATGGAAAAGTAAGGGAAAAGGCATGATATTATGGTGATCGATGGTGTTAGTGACTTGGATACCTGAAGAAAGAAATAAAAAATATCAAAAAATAATATTAATGGCCATTTTCAATCTTCTCATGGAGGAGAAAACTAAATAATTGGAAAATAAAATATAAATTCCAATAGAAAATACTAAATGAGTTCAAGAGGCTCAAATTCTAGACCTATGTGTAGATTGTGTTTAGGTCATGTTGATCCCGTTTATCTTTGTCCAAGTTCGAGTTGGATTGGACTTGCTTTGAATAGTCTGGGTTCAGGTTGGATTAACGGGTTTAGATTTTTTTGAAAATAATTTTATTAATAATATAAGGAAATATAAATGTAGTACTTATATAGAAAGATATTGAGTTTTGACAATATCTTTATCTTCATAGTTATTGATTATTCGACTCTTCCATCAAGTTGAGTGATATTTTATTTTTCAAAATGTTTATACCTTGAAAGCATATAATGAATAATAATCATGTGCATCAAACTAGTACAAATGAAGGCTTGACCGTTTCTACTAACTTAGAGACCAAATAATGATTTTGTTTTAGGATGATTGGCAACAAAATTCTATATAAAAATGGAATATCAAAATTAGGTCACTTATTTCAAAATTACAAGAAATGATCACTTCATTATTTTTCTTTCCTTTTTGCTCCTACCTCTACATATCCAAAAAAAAGCCAAATACAAAACACATATCATATTCTCCTTTCCCCTTTTTACCCAATAAACTTTCTCCCCTTCTCTCTCTACAACCCAAACCCTCCCTTTCCACTAATGGTGGCGACTACTTTAATTGTCCATAGTCTCTCTTTCCTTGAAAGTTATCAAAAGTCTATGTCACTGCTCTTTCATTAGAAACGTTGAAGTCGTTGTCGCTCTGTCACAAAACGTTATGTCTCTACAGAACTCCATGCCACCGTTGCTCCTCATAGGCCATCATTGGGAGCTAACTTTTCTAATTTCTCCTTCATTTCTAATAAGAGACATGCTTTTGTTGAATATGTGATATATTATCACTAAATGAGACATGATGTTATATTTAATCTATGACATGTTATTACATTATGATTCTCTTACATGACATGATTTTTTGAATTAGGTAATATATATTTCAGTATATGATGTGCAACATGATTTAATTTGTAATGTAACTTGATACAATATGTAATGAGATATAATTCTTGAATTGGGTGACATGATTTAATATATAATGTGATATGATTAAATATGTAACGAGACATGTTTCAATATGTTTCATAATTAATGAATTGGGTGACATGTTTCAATATCTTATCATAGGAAGAAAGTCAAAAAGAATGTCACAATGCGTCTAAATTTTTTTATTCTCAAATTACATGGTAAATTGGTAATAATCCACCTCATAATCTATGGATCCGTTCAGCCATAACCGGATCCGACCAAACCAGACAGCACCAGAGAACCAAGAGAAGTGGAGAGGAAACGAACGGGATAAGGCAGAGAAGAGCAATCCACCACCACCACCGTCGCCGCCGCCGCCGAAGATGGCGCGTGCATTCCTCGGCCCGGCACTGGTACCCACCCCATACCCTAGCTGCAGCAGGAGTAGCACCGCCCACATGGCGCCGTGGAACCAATCGGAGAAGAAGGAGAGCTCGATGCTGACGTGTTACTGCGGCCCTGGCGTCCTCACGGCGGCAGCTCTCTTCCTCTCCACGTCATTCTCGTCCCCGTCGCCTCCCCCTCCGCCTCTGGACACCCTCGAGAACGTGCCCCGGACGCTCTCCCGTGAGGCCCCACTGTTACCACCTACGTTGCTTGCTTTCTGATTACTTGTTTGCTTTCCTCCTCATGTGGTCTGACTCGTGTTGGTTGGTTTTGTGGTGGTGGGCCAGAGAGTGATGGGGAGCCGGCGAGGATACAGCACCCGAAGTCGAGGAAGGCGGAGTCCTGCGTCGGGAAGTGCGTTACCACGTGTATACAAGGCGGCGCGGGGTCGCCCGGCGAAGGACCGCTCAATGCCAGGAGGTGTGTACACTGGTTCTCTTGTTATTGCGTAATGTCTTTGTTGGTTTTGCATGATTAGACAAAAATTGGGGGAGGAAGAAGCTCTACCTCTCTACGAGGCGGGGGTTCTGGTGGAATGAATGGTTTTGCATAATTACACCAAACACTTATTACAGTTTCTTTGAGTTCTGAACGAATGGTTTCCATGTTGATCTAGACTAGCAGTTTACTTGTAAAGTTGTTGTTGCTGCCCATAACAATATAATTGGAAAAGGGAACACAACAACTTGAAGAAGTAAGAGCTTCCTGTGTTTCACATTCACGTAAATATACACAAATTTTCCGATATGGAATCTTCTTTGACGACTCTGGATAATTTGTGTTGCTAGTAGCTTAGGTTCCTTCCTCGAGGAATTGACCATTGGAAGAAATTACAGAGTCATATAACTTCATTCTATTGAATGAGAAACGGAACTTGCAATTTTGTGCTGATTTTTGCTTTGCACATCCTTGTAGCAACATATATGCCCTCGAGTGAACGTAATCTTGCCAAGCCTGGTTCTGGATAAATCCTAATACTTCCCAATTCCCACAAGTGCATTATAATCTCCAGGTTTTTTATGGGCATAAACTTGGGGATGGCTTAGTTCCCTTCTTGTCATAGAACAAGCGAATTTCTTTGTTTCTTTTGATAGATGGGTTCTCTGTTAGTATTCTTCGAAACTTGCAGGCACAATCAGTGGCGGCAAATCTTGGGAAAACAGAAGAGGACAGATGAGAGTAACATTTATGTCCTCCTTAAGTTCAATTACACAAGCAACAGAGAAAAGTTCCTTAGTTCTACTTTTAATAAATAATATTTAATAAAGATATTGTGGAGATTACTGAAGTTTTCAGGCTGAAAGCATTGATGGTGCGACCAAACCTAGGAACATAAACCAAAATCAGGAAAACATGTTGAGGATTGTTGATAATCCATGCATTTAGGCAGTGGCATCCCTGGTATTTTCTAAACTGATGAAGGCCACAATCTTTGGATCTAATGAAGACCACAGTCTTTGAAGTCATGGAAAGTCATGGAGATGTGTGACCACTCACTCAATCCTTTCACTTCCTCCATTATGCCCCTTTTGACCTAGTATTTCAGATTACACACTGCAGGACAACTACCATATGCCTCATCTTTTCAACATCACACTGCCAAACAATCATGTGGCATTTGTAACTTTGCCACTAACCTGGTCCTTTTGCACTTATCCAACCATTCCATGGGATCTGGCCTGATACATTTGATGTAACTGTGACTCCCATTCAAGGCTTTTAAGTTTTAACCGAAGCATCTCTTGCACTGCTGAACAATCCTGATATTTGGAACTTCTTGGATTCCTCAACCACTCAGTACATCATTCCTACTAGAAGCACAGGATCTCCATATGGTTTAATCATGATGTCTCAATACAATTGAACCTATCCAGCTGACATGCCGTCATTTTGCTAGGTCTAATTCACATGACCGAGAGCCATACATTGCTCTCCATTATGATCACCATCCTTGGCAAAATCTTGGTGTCAGCAGTTAGTTACATGAATTGAATCAGCTTCATGCCTTGAATCTAGACCTACAAGGCTTTGGGGGATTGAGGCTTTGCAGTCATTAATAATCTAATATCGCTCTGAGGCTTGCATGTCTATATGCTTATTCTATCTATTTCTTGCCTCCTATGTGTGCCAAAAAGCAGACCACACATGAAGGTGGAGATCATAAATGTCTTGTTTTTCCGGTGAATGTTCCTGAGCTATGATCAACTTCTCTAAGGATGCCAGACTGGTGCAAGTGTAGTGAAGATCTACGTCAGGTATATATATGCGTGCTCCAAACAACAAGGGTTTCAGTAGGAGTAAATCCACTACTTCCTGCCAGCAACGTGGAATTGACATTGATTGACCAATTTGGTAGCTGCCTAATCTATTTTTAACATCAGAAATCACCACTACACCCAGAGATAAGACTGATGAGCACTTGAGGACCTTTCGGAAACATGATCACCAGATCATCCTCATATGTATAACATTTGATAGTAGTTATGGGCATTCAATCAAGTGTTGCAATTTGGACAATTTCCCCAGATATTGTTCGTAGGTTGTAGCTCAGTTTTTTTGTCAATATTCTCCCTAAAATAGCTAACATAGCGTAGCCTCTAAAAAACATTTGGTCCTTTCCAGTGGAAAACACCAAGCAACTGGTGGTCTTACTATTGCAAGATCCAAGGACAATTAGATTTTCCAAGTTCTACACTGGATTTATCTACTAGGTAGCCGGGCCAGTGAAGTGATTGAATAGTTGTTATGTGCTCTTTTGCGGCCTTACATAGGCCATATGGATTAGGAACCACGTTCTAGAGACACTATATATAGAGCCTTTATTCAATATCTGGTGTTTGATGTGGCTGATCAGTTAATATAACCATGCAAGGCATCCTAATAGATATGATGATGTCACAAACTGCAGGCTCAATGTTATTGTTCTATATTTTGTGGGTACAAAGAGGGCCCTTTACTAAATCACTCCTTGCTCTGTAGAAAGCAATTTTTAACTAATCAGTAACAAAGCTTGTTTCTTTCCAAAGATTGTGAATGTTAAACACATCTAAAAGTTTAGAGAGATTCCAATGTTTGTTTTTTCACATATGAGAAGACCCATGAACCAGCTTGAATTAAAAAAAAAGGCTTCGAATCTATTGTTCATTTGCCATTCAATTGTCCAAATTTTAAATCTTTTCTGGTTATTTGTCTCTTCCCATCTAGTTTACAGTTTTGTTAAAATCCACCTTGCTTCTCCTTTATCATGTAGAAGCATATATTTGATTGTTAAAATCACCTGAGTCTCTGATTTTTGTTAAAATCACCTGAATCTCTGTTTTTTCCAATCTGCCGAAAGAATGCTCTCTTGGAACTTTGTTCTCCAGAAATTATTTTTGTCACTTTTTCCCATCAGTTCATTTTTTTTACCGTGCAAGAAACGTTTCCCTATCTGCCAAAGGAATGCTATCTTGGATTTTTTTTTTCTCGGGCAACTTTTTGCAATTGAGTGTATTGCCCTGATGTCCTTCGTGACTCTACCCTGACTTCGTGAGACCTGGCTCTCTTATTCATTTGAAATGCTTTCTTTTGGTTTGCTGTATTCACTATGTTAAACACAAAAATAAGAATGCTAAGATTGGAACGAGGAGGCATTGCCAAAATTCCACTGCCTACTCTAACTCCTTGTCTCCTTATTTATTCTGAAGATGGCCTTGTTCTGGATTTGTTATGATTTGATTCCTAGGAAGTTCTTTATTAGTTTTTTGGTTCAGGATTCCACATGCAAAATTTATTATTCTCTGATCTTAGAGTAGATCCAATCGCCTAAAAAATTCTTTTATTTCCATAAAGAAAATAGTTATTTTATGCCTTTCTATTCCTGTGGAGACAGCTATTCCAAGTTTTCAACACTGTACTATGGCTTGCAAAGCTGACAATTATTTGTTTTCAATGACGCAACACAGACCACTTGTTGTTTTCAAGCCTGGTTTTCGAAGTCGGCAGTATTGGTAATCATCCTTACTACATAATTTGATGTGTAAAAAACATTTGTGAACTTGTGACACTTTTTAACCAAGGAAAATGTTGCTTGCTGCAGTTTGATCGAATGCTCAGATATATGTAACCTTATCAAAGATGGTTATGACGGCCCCTGAATCACTTGATTCTTTGTACTACATGGACGAACTGTGCCGATTGGCATGCATGGTGCACCCTTCAATATGCACATGGGTTACAGCTATCCCATACGTCTCGGTAAAGCTATTATTGGATTAAATGGAAGAAAATATCAGTTCTATCCTCTGATATCACATGTTTATATTGATTTGCACAAAAAAAACAAGTGTATGTATGTGCAATCATCCAATTCGTTTCACTATTGAAGCGAGTAATGAAACAACACATAAACGGTGGCCACATATTCTTTACTGATGATTTTGAATTTTAGTGTTTTCAAGTATCAAGGTAAGGAAACAGATTGAGTTATGGAGGTAGTGTTGGAAATATTTTGAATATATCATGTATAATTGCAACAATCAACATCAACATTATTATATCAACAAGATATGTATACCAAGATCTAGAATAATACATATCATTAAATGTATGCATAGAATAAAATAATTAAGAACAAAATAGAAGATTAGAAATTTATCAAATTGAATCATTCTTCTAAAGACTTGCTTTAGAGAAAATAACACTTTAGATATCAATTTGATGGATTTAATATATTTTTCTTATAGGATAAAATATCTCATGTAGAATGTATTAGAGTTTGTTTAGAAACATTGATTAATACATCAATCGTCGGAGATTTCAAAGGAAGTAGAGCATAAAGGGAAGATATAAGAGAGAGAATGAAAAATATCCATATTCCTAATTGTATATCACCATTGTCATTAAATAAGGAAAGATTAAGACACGAATAGAGACTTGTCAACACAAATATGTACATTAGCCTTAGTGTCAACTAATCAGTCGTAAGGTTCATACATAGTATAGAGTTTGAGTTTATAGTAAGACAAATACATCATAAGGTACATCACATCCGTCACTATTACTTAGCGAGGATGTCACCATATTAACTATCGCTGCTTTAGTAGTCCTAGGAGCTTTGGCTTTCGTTGAAGAGTAGTCCTTCATTCAATGCTCAACCTAACCATCATTCCAGTACAGTTTATTCTTGGCTTTTTCTTGATTTTGACTTTGTTTTGGATTTAAACTTCCCTTTTTATTCTTTGTTTGTTTTATTTCCGACCACCATATTAACCTTAGCACCACTTTAAATAGGCATAACATATTTCTAATTTTTGTGTTCTCTCTAATTACAGTAGTGTAGATACCCCATTTTGGCAGCCACTTGCGACAGACTTTTTCCGAAGAACATGTTTTGACGGTAACGAGGTACTTCACCCCTTCTAAACCCATTTTACTCCAAAACCAGCCCAAAACACTTAAACTAACCCAAACACCCTAAACACTAACCCACAAGCCCTAAACACCAAAGCCCAACACTAGAATCCAACTCGTGTGCTCTGTGGTAGTGGAGGACGTAGCTCGTGTGTGCAGTCCGATTGCGCGTTGTGGTGCACGTGGGGAGTAGGGCTCTCGAACGCAAGTCGCTTGACTCGTCGCTGTCATCGTACTCTGTACGAGCCACGACGTCGCGTCACTCAAGCTATCGCCCTATCTCGCCCTGACATCCCTGCCACAGCCACGTCCTACCGCCCCTACTCTCGTCTCCCACGTGCAGTCCCACCAGACCAAGCTCAAGCCATGCCTTGCCACCAGTCGCCTGAGCACGTCGGCGACCCACGCCCTGCCACTCGCCTGCAGCACGCCACCACCTCATCCAAATGACCTCCCTAGCGGAGTTGGCTTGAGTTCCCTCTCTTAGCCTCTTACCTCTCTTGCCACTCTCTTGGAGCCAACTCTCTAGGCACCCCCATGTCCCAACCTCCAGCAGAGCTTCGCCTCTCGCCAAGGCACACCCCATAGGCCGTCGCCATCCACTCCTCTACCACCAGCCAAAACCCAACACCTACCTCCGTTCCACCATCTCCAAGCGACCAATGCAACACTAGCCCCCCACATTGCCCATACGAACCTTCCACTAACATCACTACACCCCTCCGAGTCCACCTCTATGATCGCCGAGCGCCATCCATCGGAGAACGCCGCTGCGAGTTGCCATCAGAGGGGACAATCCATCACTTGTAGTCATTCCAATCACACACATCATCTTCCCCACCACACACTCATGCACGCATTGCATCCTTTGCATTCCACTTCATCCCCTCGAGCCTAAGGAAGCCTTGGATTGCATCTCCAAAGCCTCAAGACATCATTTATAGGCGAGCTCGTCGATGGAACCCAACTCATGGTGAGCAAGATGGGTGGAAGCCTCTGGCAAGTCACGACTCCGTCAAAGTGTCCAAGTACATCACCTTGCATGCCCTCATGCCTCCCATGCATCATATAGCGTCCGTGCATCATTGTATTAGGGTCGGAGCAATGAAGAGCTCGCGGCTCTATTCTATCTACGACATGCACGCCCTAGTTGCATGAGTGACTTGCGCGGTTTTGCTAGGGACAAAATAGGTTGTCGGGCCGAGCTCTTATACACTCACCTCATACATCTCTCCACCCCATATCCACACATCTTGGCACTGCATCCATTACATAAACATGTTCCTGGTAGTCTCCTTTAGCTTCTCATGCATCAGATAGCATTTTGCATCATTGCATTTGGACTTGGGATGGGGCGGAGCTCACTGCCTTGTTCTGTCTCCAGCAGTCGTGTCCCAACAACACAGTGTATTGGCACAATGGACATGCACGAGCCTGCTTAGAACAGAACATGCAGCTAGCCTATTCATTTGTCTATCCATACTATATTTCTCCACCTTGTACCCATGCACCTAGGCATAAATCTAGCACATCCACTTACATCTTATGCATTTTAGATATACATTAATCTTGTTTATTTGCAAATCATCATTGCATTAATGCATGCATCGCAGTCACTCATTCCCCGTTTTGTGTTTCATCTTGCACATCATTTATTATTTCATGTCACTTATCATTTGTCAAGCATCATACATCATTACCTAAAGTAAGTGAGCATATCACGCATCATGACATCCATATCATGTATCAAGACACACTTTCATTTGAGACAATGACGATTGCTATGTTGGATTCTTTTGACCGACGATTTGGGATTCACATAGCGTAACTAAGCCCATTTACATTTACGCTCCATTCACATTACTTACATCAACATAGCATATGGCATACATCCATTTTAGACTTAGCAAGCATGCATAATCATTTGCATTTGGCGACACACAAGCAAGTGAAAAGCCTAGAAAGATCGATTTCTCAGGCACATGAGGGTGCCTAACACCTTTCCCATGCGTAACAAGAGCCCTTACCCTTTTCTTAGCTCGCAATGACCAATGTGTTGCATCCATTAGGCATAGAGTATACATACATTTGCATTCATCTTGCATTGTTTTTTCTCACATTTTATCGCATCCAGTTTTCCTTGTCTTTCCTGTTTTAAAAGATTAGGTGGCGACTATGTTTTGTCCTTATCGTTTTGATATGCCACAACACATGTACATGCCATGTTACCTATCTTTTGATGTGATGAATGTTTTTCTTTTCACCATCATGTTTACACGACACTCACACATGCCATGATCATGTCTTTTGCCTGATGTATGCTTATTTGCTGGCTATGCTTCAATGTTTTCTTTCCCTTTCACACTTGTCATTTTAGGGAAAGTAGAGACATGTTTGCTTCTTCCTAACTAATTTAACATAAAATCCACCATAATAAATACGAAATTTAGGTGGAACTGGAGACTTCTATACATTCTCTCCTTTATCCGGCTTAATAAAATTTGCAAGTAAAAGACAATAAAGTATTTCGCATGATTGAGCATCTTAGAAAGTATGCATCTTATCCTCTATTGAGTTCACCCACAGTCTGCAAAAGATAGTCCCTAGTTGGTCGTTGTATAGCTTTGGCGCAGAACGAGCGATCAGCCTACCCCTTTGTCCGGGGTCGTGTTGGTGTTAGTAAAGGGTACAACTCATGCTTTGGCAGGGTCGAGGCTCCCAACATACCACCGTTCCACAGCTTTGACATGAGACGAGATCTTACTTTCTAGCTTGTGTCTAAACCCAAACCCATGAGTGAGTCTCGTATGATTGGCTCCACTCGGGACATACATTGTGAAAGAGCGCATTCTAGGATATTCATCTGCATTATGTGACATTGCACGCTACCTTAATAATTCACATCTGTGTTTTTGTCCTTATCTAGGTTCTAGTACCTGTTGTTTCTACTTGTCTCTACAGGTTACTTGTGAGAGGTCCTCGATTAGGAGCTTGAGCGTCTCTTTTGCAGGTTGCCTCCCGTGGTTTTTTCTCTTTCCTCGAGCTAGTGTCATTCCCGACCATAGCTTGTCTTTGGGTTTGTGCCTCTTCTCATCGTCGAGGCCCTCTCTGTATTCACTCGCGGACTGTTATGGCTCAACAAACCAACGAGTCTCCTTTTGTTGCTCCAGAGGGGGTGTTGACCTCAACCTCTTTGTCCTTGCTTGCCTCTTCCATTGTTTCCTCCTCCTTTGATGTTGATCCCCCTGTTGTCTCTGTTGTTTTCATGTCTCCATTTTCGTCTATGCCTTCTCCTTCCAGCTCGCCTATCGAGGAGACCTCTGTCATACAAGTACAACATCTGCTTGCTCTCGCCCAAAAGCTACAACACATGGCCCTAACCCTTGATCCGGCTTCTGTCTCCTTTCCTCCAACCCCTGAGGTCTTGATACACCCTACTTTAGCTACACTATCACACTTCATTGCACCCGCGCCCTCACCATCGCTCTAGCCATTCACGACTCCAACAATGGCAGCGCCTTCCCTGCCTCCTGTATTCACACCGTACTTTGCACGACATTCCTCTCCATCACCTGGTGGCTAGCCTCTCGGCTTGGCAGGAGCGACACAAAAATAAACAACATATGAATTTCTCTAGAAGATTCATCTCTACCTCTTAAAGGTCATGACACAAAAATAAAAACTCACGTGCTTGTTTAGTAACAAACTTCCCATCAATCATATGAAATTTCAGGAATTTAAATATAGAATATTTCTCAAGACCAAGGTCTTCAAAGTTATATTTTTTATCTAATTCATCCCATGATGCCTTTAATGTTTTGGTTTAAGAGGAATTGTATATATCGAATAATACATTAGACAAAGCCAACAGTATACATCCACGATATAATTGATCCTTTTAAGTCCAATCAGAGATCTTCTTTGCACTTTTAGGGTCTTCTTCATTAAGTTTAGGATAGACTGACTCAAGCATATTAAGTAGTTCTATTGTAGTAACCATATCTTCATACATTGTTGCCAATGCTTGAAGTATTACCTAGAAATTTTTTCTAGTATACTAGCCATGTCCACTCATGGTTGGAAGTTTCCGAATGTCAACATATTAAATAGTAATGTTTTCTCAAAGATTATTGGAAATTTTTTGAATATATCATGCTTAATTGCAATAATCAAAATCAACATTAATATATCAATAATATGTGCATAGCAAGATCCAAAATAATTCATATCAATAAAAAAAATATGTAGAACAAAAAAATTAAGAACAAAATAGAAGGTTAGAAACTTATTAAATTGGGTTGTTCTTCTAAGGACTTGTCTTAGGTTGCGTTTAGTAACGATTATAAGTAAACTGATTATAATAAAAAGTTAGCTTTTTTTTTTTAAAACTACCTCATATAACTTTTCATTTTTAACTTTTTTAGTGAGTTTTACACATGAGAAATAAGTTGACGTTTTTGAATAAACTAGCTTTTTTATATATGTTTTTTGTTCAACTTTTTATTCATAAGTGATTAATTCTAATAAATTGTAAAAAATGATCGTTGCCAAACGCTACTTTAGAAAAAACAATACTCCACACACAGGTACAATGAGTATAATAGACTTTCCTTTGGGGTTAAAACAATCTTACGTGGCCAAAACGTACCGGAGTTTGTCCACAAACGTTGATCAATACATTAATTATAGAGATCACAATGGAAGTAGAGCACAAAGGAAAGAGACGGGAGAGAGAATGGAAAATATCTACATCTTCGTTATGGGAGAAGAATGAGAAATTGTTATTAACTACATCTCTTCAAAAATTTAAAGTTCAAATTAATTAAGTGTATTAATTAATTATAATTAAAATAAATTACTGAAACCAAAGACTCAAGACATTATCTAAAGTTCAAAACTTATGGTCCAAGTCCAAGGTTGCAATCCCCTACGTGCGCAATTGTTTGTTCCTTTCTCATACTCTTGTAAACAATTGTTCTAAAACTCTAAGGTAATAAATAGTATGATACACGTTTTTTTAGACAATGTGTGATTAAAAAGAAACATACAACAGAATGTGTAGTTCTCTAATCATTTGCATAAATATATCTTCTAAAATTTTGATATTTCTCATGTTTTTATACTGTGACCAAGTCGCCGGGAGGGGGGGCGATCGGGACCGCATGGAGATTGGTAAGGCTACGGTGAATCTAGCGAATTTAAGGACAAGAGACGACTCGAAAACACCAGAAAAGCGATGTAAAGATAAGACATGGAGTCGCCACCTAGTTTATTTAAAACGGGATGATAAGGAAAACCGTATCAGAAAATCGAAATACAAAATCAAATGCTAAAATGAAAGATGACTCATGCTAAATGGATATGACGCATGAATCATTGCGAACCAAAGAAATTGTAAGGACTCTTATTATGTACGAGGAAAGTGTTAAGCACTCCTATACACCCGAAGAGTCGGTCTTTCTCGGAATTTTCGCTCACATGCATGGTTATGTGGGCACTTGAATGTCAATTAGTGTGTTCATATGAATGATGCAAGAGAGACAAAGCTATGTGACTAAGAAACATGACATGCCAAAACTAAGTGTAATCAAACCAAGAAGCATAAAACAATGCAAGGGTTGCAGGTTGGTGGGATTAATGGCTAAGTTGTACCGAATTTTATCCCTAGATGACACGTACATAAGCGACGCGCATAAGACGCACACACCTAGGACGTGCCTCCCTAAGATGTCCCAACAACTTATTGTCATGGCTATATCTCGAGCACACAAGGAGTATAATGTGTTGGATAGTAAAGCTTCTCTAGAGGGGGGGTGAATAGAGATTTTCCGGTTTTAATTAATTCTTGGTAATTAGTTATGCAATCTGAAAGTACTTTAAGATTTAGCATACAAACATTCAACACAAAGACACCAAGAATTATA
>JAMKQA010037159.1:0-23245 GCA_024699735.1 Posidonia australis | reverse complement strand
TATCGAACCATATCTCTGACACAGAGATACTTTCTGACAGCGGACATCTTCACTATAATTCCCCCCCCCCCCCCACCTCTTCCTTGCGAGATAAGCTACTCTGGAGCTGGCAACAGATTTGCTCCCTTCTCTTCCCCTGCAAAATCTCCCTTTCGCTTTTCCAAGCTTGGAACCTCTCGAGAAAACTATTAGTCCTTTGTCTCTGAAGAAGGTTGGAAGGTGGTATCAAGGAAGAGGTCTGCCTCCCCCCACGTAATTTTCTGTCGCTCTACTGGGAGGTGTTACAAATGTAAAGCTCCCACTCATTCCGTAGCGATTTGTAAATTTTTTCAGGCCACTCAAGCCTCTACCAGGCAATCTCACAACATAGCTGGTCTTACCACTCTCTATCCCACAACTTTACCCCCTTCCAAAGCAGTGTGTGATCGCTTCTTAGTTCTATCTCGGAGTGCTATAGTCACCTCCCACTCTTCCCAGCTAACTAAACAAATTTTAGCTGATCATATCAAGTCATGCTGGCCTTGCGCTTCTAAAGTAAAGGTTCAAGCATTCTCTCCAGGCAAATTTCTGTTGGTCTTCCCTTCAACCAAAGTTAGGAACGAATATCTGAACATGTATGGAGCATCCTTGCAAATGATCTAAGCCTCCTTCATCCCCTGGTCCCCCAACTCCAATGCTATTCATACTCTGAAGGAAGAAGGGGTGTGGATTAGGTTAGAAGGCATTCCTCATCATCTTTGGAATGTAGATGTTTTTCACCATATGATCTCAGGTTTTGCTGAGTTGCTGGAAGTGGACCTTTCTATTGATTCTGCAAAATTTTTGGGGTATTCTAGGGTTCAAATTAAGGTCTATCCAGGGAAAGACATCTCTGACTATCGTTTCTTTGCTTTTGGTAACTTGGTATATCCTATTCGGTACAAACGGAGCTGGGACATTTGCCCTTCTAGCTCCTCTCTTTCCAACCCCACCACAAGCTCTCTCCCTGCTTGGCCTTCTAAGACCCTACCATCCTCATCTGGTTCTAGTGGTCTCCATCCTACTCGCAAGCCTTTCAACCATAATAGAGGATGAAGGGGTGGTAAGGGTAACAACAATTCTAGGGGTGGTAAGAACGTTTGGACCAGACCCATCAGTCCCACCATTCCTCCCTCTGTAAACTCTGCAGGCATCATGCCCACTCCTTCTCCTGTTTCTGGTGCTGAACATGACTTCTATCCTACTGCTGGGGCCAGGCCTACTGTGGCAGAAGCATCCAAATTTGTGGAAGCTGAAATCAAAGCAAGAAATTTATCTCTAGCTAAATTTAAAAAGGTGCTTGCTATCTACGACTGTCTGGAGAAGGACGACATGGCCGGTCCTTTAGAAGTTGCCTCAGAGACCCATCCCTCCACTCCTATACATGCCCTAGGTACAAGTGATTCTCCCTCTATATATTCTGTCCCTTTGAATACAGATTTACATCCTGATAAGTCTGCTTCAGCTCATATTGGTTTTGATAGTTCAAATTCTGGTGAGAATGCTAGTCATTTGTTGCATGATGCACTCACTTGGGAGTCATATGAGCAATTTATTAGTTTTTTGTGAGAAATTGGGTATTTTACTGACTAACACTGTAGAGGCTAAGAATTTCCTTGACTCTATTAGAGATGATCAAGGTATACCTTGTATCAATTTAAAAGATAATGCAAATTTGGTTGAGAACCTTGCTTCTCTTTCTTTATCCCCCTAATATCTATGATCATTTCAGCTTGGAACATTAGAGGGTTGGGTTCCAGAGGGAAAAAAAGAGCCATTAACAATTTAGTTAGAACCAATAAATGTAACATTTTAATAATTAGTGAAACTAAATTAGAGAATTTTTCTCTCAGTATTTTCAGATCCCTGGGAGCTGGACTTTTAAATCAGTGGTCTTTCATTCCATCGATATGTTCCTGAGGGGGAATTCTAATTGGATGGGATGATAGAGATAAAACATTGGTTAATACAATATCTGCTTCATACAGTCTGTCCTTAAACTTTAGAAATCATTCAGATGGATTCGATTGGTGGCTCACAGGTGTCTATGGTCCTTGTGATCACAGACTTAAAACTGAATTATTGAGGAACTAAATTCCCTTCGCAAAAGGGTGAATACCAAGTGGGTCATTAAGGGAGATTTTAATTTAATTAAATATCCCCATGAACATTCTACTAGATGTTCCATAACATCTGATATGAAACTTTTCAATGCTTTTATAGACAGTAACGTTTTAGTGGATTTATCCCCAAGTAATTTTAAATACACTTGGTCTAACAAGCAATCCCAACCCACTATGGTCAGACTTGATAGATTCCTCATATCACTAGATTGGGCAGATAAATTCCCCTACTCTTATTGTCTGGGCAATACTAGGGTGGCCTCTGATCACATTCCTATCACTCTTAACACCATACCCATAGATTGGGGCCCTATTCCTTTTAAATTCTATAAATCTTGGTTCCTTATTGAGGGATTTGTACCCTTCATAGAAAATTACTGGCAAACATTACCTATTAGGGAGGAAAGATATAACAGATAAAACTGTAGGTTGGATTAGTGAAATTTGCATTCAAACTAAAACTTCTCAAAAAGCAGATAAAAGGTTGGATTAGACCTGTTAGGGAGGAAAGATATAACAGATTACTGTCTATTGAATCTCAAATTGCTCTCATTGATGCTTTAGCAGAATCCTCCTAGATCCAAGATAATCTTTTGATTTTAAAGAGAGATCTTTTGAGTGAACACTACATTTTGCTTGAAGAACAAGAAGTTTACTGGAAGCAAAAATCCAGAATTCAATGGTTTAAAGAAGGGGATTTAAACACATCCTTCTTTCACAACATGGTTAAGTGTAGGAGGAGAAAGAATGCCATCCACTCCCTGAAGATTTGAGACAACATTACCTATTCCCCCACTATAATATCCAAGGAAGTAGAGGAACACTTTTCAAGACTATTCAATAAACCTAATGGATATATCCCAACTCTGAACTGGGACATATTAATTCCTACAAAAATTCAAAACCTAGAGACCTTGGAAGAAGTCTTCTCTCTAGAAGAAATCTACAAAAATGTTAAGCTACTGCCTGGAGATAAGGCCCTTGGTCCTGATGGATTTTCTCTGTGTTTTTTCCATCAGTTCTGAAATTCAGTAAAATTAGATGTTCTTGAGGTATTTAACAGTCTACATGCTTCCACAAATACTGATTTTCTAGAACCCATCAATCAAACATTTATCTCCCTTATCCCTAAATTGGAAGGTGCACAATGTATTAGAGATTTCAGACCTATCAGTCTAGTTAATAGTCTGTACAAAATCATCACTAAGACTCTAGCTTCAAGATTTTCCCCTGTTATTGATAAAATTGTAGATAATTCTCAATGTGCCTTTATCCCGGGAAGATATATAGGAGATTGTTTCTTGGTGGCTCAAGAAACACTGCACTATATGAGAGTGGTGGGTATCCCTGGGTATGTGCTAAAATTGGACTTTGAGAAAACATTCAATAATGTTAATTGGGACTTTTTATTGGATTCCCTATCAAGATTGGGTTGTGGCTCCAAATGGATAAATTGGATCAGGAGGTGCATTTCCCATGTTAGATTTTTTATTTTAATTAATGGTTCTCCCAAAGGATTTTTTAAAGCTTCTAATCGATTAAGACAAGGAGATCCATTATCACCCCTACTCTTTATCGTTGTTACTAACATCCTTAATAGGATGTTATTACTTGCTGTGGAAAACAATTTGATTTCAGCCATTTAGCTGCCTAATGGTGGACCACACATAGTTAATATACATTACGTAGATGATACTATATTATTTCTATCAGCTACTGAGAAAAATATAATTAACATCAAGAGGATTCTGTGTTGCTTTCAAACTTGTTCTGGATTAAAAATAAATTTTCAGAAATCTTCTCTCACTGGTATTGGGGTTCCTGATGACTCCGCCATTAGAACTTCCCATATTCTTGGATGTTCTACATCCCTTCTTCCCATCAGATATCTGGGTTTACCCTTACACTTCGGGAGGGCAAATGTTACAGATTGGTCACCAGTTATCGAAAAAATATCAAAAAAACTCTCTCTTTGGAAGGCCAAGCAATTATCTTTAGGTGGTAGACTAACTCTGGTAAATTCAGTACTCTCAGCCATCCCTACCTATTACCTCTCTATTCTTCACCTGTCAGTTAATGTAGAGAAAGCAATTAACAAACGAAGGTGTAATTTCCTTTGAAAATCCTATTCTTCTTCTTCCTCCACTTCCCATTTGGTTAAATGGGCAACACTATGCATAGCAAAAGCTCATAATGGATGGGGAATCATAAACATTAAAAGTTTTAACATAGCTCTAAAATCTAAGTTGCTATGGTAGTTACTCTCTAACTCTTACTCTCTAAAGTGGAAAGAAATTTTAAAAACAAGATATTTTTCTAGATCATGGTCAGGGGCACTTCTAAATACATCAACTGGAAGATCTATTCCAATCTGGCAGGAAATAAAGGGTTGTTTCAATTTATTCAATAATTTCACCACTTTTCAAATAAAAAATGGTAATAACATTATTTCTAGGAAAATAGATGGTGGTGTGAGGAAAAACTAAAGAATATTCTCCCGGATCTTTTTAAGCTGGCTAAATTTAAAAAGGCTTCAATTGTAAAAACAATTGAAATCTATCGAACAATTTTGATAAGTTATTTACTGGTCCTACATCATATGAAAACATAGTCAATATTCAAACTCAAGTTGACATCCTTACAGATATTCTTAACAATATAATGCTTTGTCCTGAAGAGGACACTTTGGAGTGGACTCCCTCTAAAAACTGCTATACTGTCAAGTCCGATTATAATGTTATAAATGATGGTGGACTTAGATTTCAATTTCACGATCATATCTGGCTCAGTTGGGTCCCTCTAAAGGTTAAACTATTTTCCTGGTTGGCTTTATTCCATAAGGTTTTAACTAAAGTCAATCTTTGCAAAAGGGGATGGAATGGTTCTGAAATATGTATCTTTTGCAGAGGGTTTGAGAAAACAACTAATCATTTATTCATCAATTGTTCCTTTGCTACAACTATATGGAATGATTTTATTCAGGGTCCTTTATATCCTGCTATATGTTCTATTGCTGATTTATTTTCATTCATTCCTCCCTTGAAAACTGACTTCTCCTTTCAAGGCGAACACACATTGATTCAGATTATTCTGTGGTCTATATGGAAGGAACGGAATAACAGAATTTTTAGGAGAATGTGTAAAACTCCTTATATTATTATTAACGAAATTTTATCTGTTTGTCATTACTGGATTAAATACTTGGGTATAGGCTTTGAGAAAGTAGAGGCCCTTCACGCAATGTCAGCCTTGGAACATGAAAGGGCAATGTAGCACACAACTCATGCTCCCCAAATTAACAGGCCTCTGGATCCCAACCAACCCCTCCAGATTACTGCGGATGAAATCCCATATTATGATTAATGTTTTGTTAATCGAACATTACAATTTGATACATTTTGAATACTCTGGTTTTGCCTGATGTTGGCTATATTTCTTTTTGGGGTCGGAATTTTTGTTCCACTAGGTCTATATTTTGGTGATGAACTGTACTCTACTGTGATTTTAGACTTAGTGTGATTGAATTCCAGATCAATTAATAGAATACCGTTTACAAAAAAAAAAACAATAGTTTTCCCACAGCCCAGTGGCTGAAGGTAATGTAAATAAAATTTTTAAAAAGTTGTTCGAAAAATTTTGACAAGTTGGCTTCTAACAAAGAAAAAGAAATCCTTTGACCTTTCAAGCAAGAGAGAGATGTAATTGGATCACCTTAACCTCCACAATTAATTCACTTGCTTCGTACACTTGATCTCTTGCTAGTCAAAAAGGATATTCGAATAATCCACCACTCTTGAAGTTTAGTCTTCCAAGCAGAACAATTTGACCGTTATGGAAGAAATAAGACACTATGAATCATATGTACGTACTGTTACGGTTGCTATCATGGAATCCTCAATTTTTCTTGTAGTACGTACGTATAATTGTGGTTGTTATCGTGTTGCTTCTGTTTCAGCTAACATGATACTGCCATCATCTACCTGAAAACCACACATCCACGGTATGTGGCCTGTGTGATTTCTTACCACAAAATCACCCACAGGAGCCAGCCTGTTATTTGTCTGAGAGTTTAGAAATTACCATCAAAATTTATTTCACCTCATATGAAATCAGGAAGTTTCATTTACACACCTGTCACCTGACACTTAACAAGCCTTAGATAAAATTTGACAACATTTTATAGCCACCACTCATCGTCTCGTTGACAACTAAGAGTGTAAACGAGTCAGATTAAGATGAGTCCAAGGCCTATCCTTATCCTTACCCTTAAAGTAATAGGTCGTCTAAATATCCACTGCTGCTCATGGATTAACGGATTGACCCATGGATTAACAGATCATATATAGATAAAATCTCTACTCATATTCGTTCCAAATGGGTTGGGTTGAAGCACATAAATGAACCATATCCGATTCACTTACGATCCTACCGACAACACAAGCGAGATTACTAGACAACAATATTATCCACAAAACAACACAATGAACCGATGTTCTTGATGTAATTGGATGATTAATTAAAAATACTTGGTGATTATTAACCTATTGAAAAGTAATTGCATGGTCCCGTTATTTGAGATATATTCTGGTTAACCGATTCAGTGACCTTGCCGATCCAACAAAAGCGAAGTGATTTTCAATGTTTACTATAAAATGGACTATGAGGCACAACTCAGATAATTTTGATAAAAGAAGTCACATGATTGGTTCATGTGACACACACAAACTAGGAAGCTTCACTTAGATTAGTCTATTATGAATTTCAGATTGAATTCATGTGTTTGTCAATTCCACAAGACAAACACAAATATATTGGAATCTGTGAAAATTTTGGAGGAGAGTCTTATGTTAAAATTTAAGTTTTATTGGTTAAGATAAGGGGAGAAATCGTGTTGTATAAGTATAACACTAATTGAGGCAAATAAATAGAAAGGGAGAGATGTACATAACCCTATATAATAAAACCAATCATGTATATTGTCACATTGTCAAAAGGATTTAGAATACATTTAAAATAGTATGTATCTATATCTATTATAATAAATTAAATATAATCCCACATTTAACCACAAGAAGCTATACGTATAACATCCTTAATTTTGATCTATGATATGCTGTATGTACAACTTCCGAATAACTATAGGTTGTCATATAAGCGTAACTATGCTTATTTTTAACCACGAGATGTCACATGAGTTAACCTTTGAGTATTTAATTATTTTAAATTTTAATTTAAAATATTTTAATTTTGAATTATAGTTTAAAAACATCTATCCTCTATTATCGCAATGGTGTATGACCTTACTGGGCCATACATTTGGCAGTGGTGAATCCAAAACCCGCTATCAAATTTGCAAGATTAATATATCATATGCAGATCTCATATTTGGATTGTGACATTTAGGTGCATTAGAGAATAAGTAATGAGATTCTCTCCCCATATTTTTTTTGGGACTGCAGAACGAGGACGGTACAAGGATTCTTCGTAGGTCCCTGGTCATATACGAAAGTGCAAACTAGCAAACTCGAATAATTATCTAAATTCAGTGTCATTGCAAAGATGACACCGACGTCACACTGATAGGGTTGGCATCACGTTTGGTTGATGTTGAGACGACACGGCATCCTCATGCCCCTCCATGCAGTAGAGCCTGGCGTCGGCAAGGTAGCGAATAAGCAAACATCATGGTGGATCCTTCCATCTCCCAATGTAGAACTCTCCATCGTGTATGCAAGGTCGAAGGACCCTTGGAATGGTAGAAACATCTAGATTGTAATATCTGAAAACCAACGAAATATTAGTAGGAAATGAAGACAAAACACATTTGGAAAAAAAGGTGTTGCATCTAATCTAAAACCTAAATTAAATTCAAGCTTGTTCCACTATGATTCTAAATTTTAAAAAATTGTATTCTACTTGCAACTAAAAAGAATAAGTGAAAGGATAAGGACAGGATCAAATAAATAAACATGGATTACATATGACTTACTCCTTAAACGTTTGTTTCTCTTCCTAATTCGGCAAGCTTTCAAGGTTAACCTGCAGTTGATCAAGAAAAATAAACAGAACAAATCATCTCAGTCTCAAATGAAATTCACATAATGAAATCAATATATCTCAAACTTTTTGAAATGTACTTGATTGTGATGCATATATTTCAGACAAAATGCAAGTTTTTTTCCAACAATTTGGATGAATCATTATTTTTCCTGCCTAATGTGTTTAGCTTCGTCACGCAATCCTGAGACACACGGGCAATCAAAGTCACTCAAGCCCAAAGAACAGTGTGAGCATCATCTAATGACATATTCAGCATCATTTGCAAGGCAAGATTTTTTTTATAACATTTGTTAAAAGAAAAACTTCAGTGGTTCAATAGTTATAAGCTAATATGGAACCAATAAACCATGGCTTCTGATAATTTTTCTTATTATTTCAAATGCAAACCAACTCTAGAGCTAATAAATAACATGAACTATTACAGATTATAAATGAGATGCCTCTAAATCCCCAGTTGTATAATGTGAATAATAAGAAAAGAGAAATTAGGGAAGGATGGGATCTTTTACTTGCTTGACTAAATTGTAGGAAGAATTAAGCTTCGTGTGCCCACTTTTGTAGATCAAGCCAAACCCATTTCTTATGTAGGTATCTCTTCCTCCAGTCTGAAACTTTGAATTCAGAGAACTGGCTTATAGCCCTGATGATGAATGGTGCAGTGCCAGTAATTTGATTGTGGTAAGAACTATCGTGTTGAAGTCAGTCAAGTTCTTGGAGCAGTCTCACGGTTTTATCTGTTCAATCAAGTGGTGACTAAGTGATGATTAGGTAAAACTGTAACCAAGTGATCATAGAGTTGTATTCCATTCGTGTTGCTGGTAATAGAACAAGGATCGCAGGTAGTGTTGCGAACCTATATCAACCTTTCCTTCAAATTTGGCATTGCAGAAGATGATTCTTCATTTTGCTTAGGGCTGAAAGAATTGGAGCTCTTAAGGAACTATATGTACTAAAAATCAAGCCACAACAAATGCATGGCCTTACCTGGAATTTGTGGAAAATCTGGTTCTAAACCATTCTCATTGATGTCAAGATGGTTAGGTGTGACATACATCCCAATTGTGACAACCACACCTAATCCATTGCGAAGTTCGAATATAGATTGTATCAAGCCCTTCAACAATCACAAATGATTGGTCATATATTTGCCAAAACAAATTGAAAACAAGTCTAATGAATTGTATTTCAAATCAAAAACCTTGCCAAAAGTCCAATCGCCAACAAGAATGGCTTTGCAATAGTCATGGAGTGCAGTGGCAACCTGGAAAAAAAGAATTTGTATTATGTGCAGAAAAAACTCTTCATGGCTAACAAGGATAATAGGCTTAACGATTACCAAGAGTTGTGGTTTGTGCATATAAGAAAGGGTGGTCTTGTAACTCAAAATGTTGTTGGCAGGTTTCCTGACATTTATTAAAAGAAAAATTGTGAATGAGTTTATATGTCAATAAACTCTACATGATTAACAAAGGTCTGGAAGAGGCTTTAAAGAAGTAACATGCAAGCCTATCACAAGTTTATGAAAATTGGTCTATTTATATGTAACTGGCACACTATGCACTTGTGAGTGATTAAATGTTGATACTCTATCATCTTTTTGCACTTCATTGCTTACAAATGCTGAATGATTTGCAAGATTTAGAAGGATGCAATAAAATAGCTTTTAACAATTTGGAGCTTGATGGGTTGAGAAATAAATCAAATCAAACTATTGAATTGGAAATATTTTCACTGTATAGATGAACGTTAATGTTATAGCTATTCAGAATAAGAAATGAATTATTATTCAACATTTATGTGCAAACACAAGGTACCTGTAGTAGATCTCGGCAAATTTTAAATGAAAGATATTTCAGACTAAAGAATGCTTCTGTTGAAATTGCTTGGAATATTAGCAAGGCCACTTCAAATAACTTCTCATCATGTGTTTCTTCAAGTACCATAACTTGCATTTTTGTGACAACCCATATTAAATTTCTTGTAGTCATCTCTGGTGTTGAAACAAATCAATCACCCAGGAGGCCTACACACTTAACATGATTAAGATAACTGAAACAACTGGAAGTACCTATATAGGACGGTCCACTGCAATATCCTATTTCTCCAGTAAGTCCAGAACATTCATCGCTTCATCCAATTTTCTATCCTTGCAGAAAACATCTAGCTCATCAAGGGTGCCCTTGTACCCACCATTTTCTACATCTTCAACCAAAGGCTTGTCAAATTTAGCAATAACATTGAACTAATATAAATGGAATTTTTAATTAATACCTTCCAACTTAGAGAGGAATCCATGGTTGCAGATACAAAAGCCTGGTGATGGGAACCATCTTTCTATAACATAATAAAATCATCAAATCAGTTGATAGATAATGAAGTGGTAAGGAACTAATACTGATAATCAAATTGTTTAACAGTATTTATGTTGAGAACAAAGACGTACATCAAGGATCAGATTGAAAGAAATGCTTGGAGGGCTAATCTACTTTTAGTAGTTGTCTCATTACAACTGCTCCAAAAAAAAAGTTCTCATTGTATCAATCAGGAGCTTATGATCAGCATGTTACAAGAAATCAAGTATAACTTGGCTTATAATCTTATACCTCTTTAATGATGTCTCGTTAGATTTAATTTACAAATAGGTACCTGCACACAACATTAATTCCACGTGTTGAATAAAGTACACTCAACTCACTAAAAGATTTTGCAGGTGATATGTTATCCTACCAAAGCTTAGCATAAATAAGGATCTTTGTGCAACAGTTGGGTGCTTAATAATGTGGAAATATCATCATCTCAATAAAACATAGTGCCAAATCAGTGACACACCCAATTTTGCACAATAAGAAAAGAGGCAATTGATAGCTAGTATAATTATCTCAGAGTAGCCCGCAAGCATTGCTTGGGCATACTCTCTCGAGGTGAAATGCAGATGTACACGAAATTAAATTCTTACAAGTTGTGCCATAATTAACTGGTTCAAGATGTTCTGATCCAATAGGCATCAATGTACATTCCTCGTGTAATTCATCAGAAAGTGCTCTTTATACAACTAAGAACATTTAGAATAATATCTCCCATCACGAAGTGAAAGAGCAAAATTCAATCTTCATAATGAAGCTAATCTCATATCCAAAGTTCATAACTTGGAAACCTCAAATCTAGCTGAGACACTAACACAAAACGTGAGATCATCACATTGGCCTCAGATGCACGCTCACAAACTTCACTCTAAGCATTTTAGATCTAACGTCCACCGTTCCACGATCACACGAATCCAACACAAGAAGAACAAAGAGGAAACAAATTCCACATGTTATACTTCAAACAAATAGAATGGAACTTCACACTGAAACCAATTCCAATCTTTAAGACAAACACAGCAATTACAACTAAGAATAGATCACCTCAGTCCAGATCGTCGATTCTAACAATCAAACTTTAGATTTAATCGCAATAATCGGGAAGAGTTGCAAATAAACTAAAAAAAACACCAAAAGAAGGATTCCCTCAATTGTAGAATTCAGGGAAAAAAATGCGGGAAACAATACCTTGAGCCTCTTGGCGATCCTCGTCTGGGACGCCTCGAACTCCTTGAGAACCTCGACGTGGCAGAGATTGAGGCTCCTCTTCAACTCGCCGGTCCCAGAAGCAACGGGATCCTTCAAACCGGAGACCCAAGCAGGCGTCTTCTGCAATAGCTGGGAGCTGGACGGGCGGAGTAGGGGGGGGAGGGGGAGGAAGAGGAGGAGCCAAGGGCCTTCTTGTGGTGACAGCTAGTGAGGGAACCGAGGTGGAAGTCGTAGCGTTTGGAGCCACCGCCGTGGAGCTTGGACCCTTGTCAGAGAAGGGGAGGAAGGGAGATGGAAGGGAATGGAATAGCTTGTGGAGGATTTAAGGGGGTGAGGCTAGGATTTCGGGTGGTTTATGGGGAAAAAGGAGGAGAACGCGGGGGAAATGGGTAGCTCGTTGCGACTTTTTTTCTTTGTTTGGGGCTTTGTAGGGGAAGGGGAGGAGGGCGTGGTTTTTTTTTTTTTTTTGCAAGTCGTAGTAATATTTTTTTCCTCTTTTTGAGATTTGAGTAGAAAAGGTGTGAATTTCATTCTTTCAAGTTAATTATACCATAGTAATTGATTAGGTAGAAGAGTTTTTTCATTTTGGAAACTATCTCAAATTTTTTATACTACTAAAACTTCATGACTTGATTTATTTAGATCTAGACTTTCTTAATTTGATCTATTTTGATTTATTTAGACTTTATTTTGTCTCTTCCTTAATATAATTGGAATTCAAAATTTTCGATTTTTTTGCCCATCTAATTCCCAAAATAATTTTTTGTCAATTTGATCTAGTCCTCATTAGATTCTAGATCCCAATTACATTATTAGTTTATGTGATTGTCCTGGAACCTTAGATCAAAACCAACACGGGAATAGTTATGTGAGGTGCATAATTGGATCCAATGATAAAAAATCAAGAAGATTTTATATAAGATCGGAATATAAAATCTTAAAAAATAAAATGTAAAGCAATCTAATTAGATGTATTGATATAATAAAAAAATTAATGTGCGAATAAAAATTAGATAAAATAAATTTTAAAGAAAATATATCTATTGTATATAGGTTACTTCAAATAATTATTTACGTTCTTAAATAGATGTCACTATATATTACATTTACTGACAACATAGAAAAATATTGTTGCTATAATTATTTTTTTGTGACGGTCAATGTTGTTGCTATCAATAACTTTAATTTATACTGATAATTTAAAATTGACCTTCATAATATCTAACTTATAGAGACGGTTGATTTTCACCGTCACTAATGATTATCTATACTGACGACCATTTTATACTAAATGTTAGTAAATATGGAATTTCTTGTAGTATAACAACACTCAGTTTTGACATTAAGAACTGAAGTCGACAAGGATGAACTCCTTTAGTAAACAGGTCTGCAACCTAATCAATGATATTAATGTATTTAATCTGATGCGATTTATCAGCAACTTTCTCTCGAATAAAATAGACATCTACTTCAATATGTTTGGTACGGCCATGAAAAATAGGATTCTGTGTCAAAGAAATAGTTGAGATAGTATCACACCATATCATCGGAGATAAAGAGTTGCTACAATGAAGCTCTATTACTCTATTAACAACGATTGAACCCAACTGAATTCTATTGTTGTCTATGCTAGACTCTGGTATTCAGCTTCTGTTGATGATCTTGCAACCACAGTTTACTTTCAAGAACACCAACTGATCGAATTGGAACCAAGAAATATATAGAATCCATGAGTAGATTTCCTATCAGTAGGACAGCCAACCCAATCAACATCGCAGAATGCTTGGAGGTCCAGATTGCTTTCAGATATAACAAGCTTAGTATCAATGGTACACTTAAGATACCTCGGTATTCTTTTAACTGCAAAAAGATGAATGTCAGTTGGAGAATGTAAGAATTGACACACTTGATTCACAACAAACATGATATCAAGCCTTCTAAAAGTTAAGCATTGAAGAGCTCCGACAACACTTCTATACTGAGTAGGATCCTCAAAAAGAATGCCATCAAACTTTGACAATTTCTTAATTCCAGCAGGAGATGAAACAGACTTACTTCCACTCATGTCAGTCCTATCCAGAAGCTCTATGATATACTTTGATTGGGAAAGATTCAAAGCACTCTTTGTACGTGAGATTGAGATCCCAAGAAAATATGAAAGTGAACCCAAATCCTTCATCTTGAAATCAGAATTTAAAGTAACAATTAGCTCACAAACATATCCATCATCATTGCTTGTAAGAACTATGTCATCAACTTATAACAGCAAATAAGTTGTGATTCCACTTTGATGATAAATAAATAGAGAGGAATCTGAGACTGAAATTTGGATACCAAGTTCTTGTAGTTTGGAGGAAAATTTAGTGTACCAGGAACGAGGAGCTTGTCTCAAACCGTAAATGGATTTCTTCATTTTGCAGACATAAGTACTCTTGGATGAATCAACATAATCCTACGGCTATTCCA
This sequence comes from Posidonia australis, assembly GCA_024699735.1. Lineage (NCBI taxonomy): Eukaryota > Viridiplantae > Streptophyta > Magnoliopsida > Alismatales > Posidoniaceae > Posidonia > Posidonia australis. The sequence goes on along the minus strand of JAMKQA010037159.1, from coordinate 9,006 downwards.
TGTAAACATCCTCCCGTAGATTACCATGAAGAAACACATATTCAATATCCAATTGCTTAAGTGACCAATTCTTTCTTACAATAATTGCAAGTATAATCCTTATTATAGGATGTTTCACAATAGGGTTAAATGTCTTAATAAAATTCACACCTGATTGCTGATGAAACCCTTTAGCAACCAATCGAGCTTTATGTTTGTTTAAGCTACCATCTGAATTTAATTTTGTGCGCTATACCCATTTGCAGCTTATAACATTCATCCCTTGTTTGAATGGAACTAAGACTCAAGTCTGTTGCTCCTAAAGAGCATTGAATTTAGAGTCCATTGCTATTCTCCATTGCAAACATTTAGAAGCTTGAGTGTATGAAATGGGAGTAGGACTAAATTTTGAAACAAGAGTATGAGGAAAAGGATGAATGGTATTGAAGAAGACTTTCTTCTTATATATACCAGATTTAGATCGAGTTTGCATAGGATGAACAGATATAGGATTCAAACCTTTGTTTGATTAATCAGAACAAGACTCAGAGATGGGAGAGGATTCAAAACTACTAGTATGAAGAGAGGTAGACTCAGTGTTTGTAGAAGATAAGCTAGTTGAGGATTGAGTAGACATTGGTGTGACCCATACTGTAAAAGACTCGATAGGTGAAGACTCAACAGGGGAAGATGTTTGATGTTTAAGGGTTGAAGAGAGTTGGGGAAAAGAAAAAACACTTTCAACAAACTTGACATTGTGAGATAGATAAACCTTTCCTGAAGATGGAGACCAACATTTGTAGCCTTTATGTTGTTGGCTATGCCCAATGAAACACATTCAATACTTTTAAACTCGAGTTTATTTGTTGTATAGGGTCTAAGCCAAGGAAAGCACTTGCAACCAAAAGGTTTCAAGAAGGAATAATCAGGCTATTGACTAAACGACTTTTGATAAGGAGAAAGAGTGTTTTTGTCAATGATAGGAAGTATATTGATAAAATGGAGAATTATGTGAAAGGTTTCAACCAAGTGCCTATGTTTTCTCTCAACAACATCATTTTACTTAGGTGTATGAGGCCAGCTTTTTTGGTGTTGAATGCCTTTTTGTTGAAGAAACTCAATAAGCCTTTTACTAGATTGCTCACCACCACCATCAGTTCTAAGAGCTTTGACAGAGTTTTGAAAATGAGTTTGAGCAAAAGTGAAAAACTAAACAAAAGCATTAAAGAACTCGTACTTTTACTTGGTAGAAAACATCCACTCATAACAAATGAAATGATCAACAAAGAGAACATAGTATCTAAACCCATTACAACAAGAGAGAGAAGATGGCCCCTAGAGATCACAATGTAGCAACTGAAGAGGTGCAGTAGTGCTGCTAACTGAAGTAGAGAAAGACAAACGAGTACTTTTACCTAATTGACAAGGAGTACACTCAGATAGAAGATAAGAACAAGGTATCATGAGTTTATTTAGAACAATTGAGAGAAAAGTATGAGAAGGATGACAAAGACAGTGATGCCATAGAAAAGCATCGGGAATAGCTAAAGTTTGATCTTTGTCCTTCTTGAGAGTGATGGGATACATCTCTTCTTCAATCAGCCCTTGATGGAGAATTTGCCTTGTGGTCTTGTCCTTAATCACAAAACACTTGTCTTCAAACTTAAAGAAACAAGAATTATCCCAAGCAAATCTTGTTACCGATAAAAGGTTATAATGTGCATTAGGATAATAAAGAACATTATTTAAATAGAATTTATTATCTCCAACTAAGAAAGATGAATTGCTAGTATTTTTGATGGAAAGAATTTCACCATTGCCCATCACAATAGAATCTATTCCTTTATACGACTCATTTAAATTTAGATTCTCAATTTCAAAAGTAATATGATGAGAAACGCTTGTATTAGTTTACCAGGTACTGACATTCAGAGTTGTATTTTTCTGAGCCACCATAGCCACAAGTTTCTCAGCTGATTGACGACCAATATAATTCATATTGAGTCGTTGAAAACAATCAATAGTTGAATGTCCAAGTCTCTAACATATTTGACATTGAACTTTGTTAGGAACAAAATTTAAAGGTTTAGTTGTAGCTAGTGTAGGTTACAGGGGAGATGACTAAGAGTTGGAACTCTGAGATTTGATATGCACATTCTTGTTAGAGGCACCTTTAAAGTTCTAATAAGGGCCTTTATTATGCTTGAATTGCCTTTATTATGTTTTCAGAAGGATTCTCTTCAAGCAAACATAATTCCTCAGCAACTAATAGTGAGTGCAATTCTTCAGTAGTAACACATACAGATCTGGCACGAATAGAGGATGCGAAGGGCCTACACTGTAACGCCCCGATCCCAGGCACGCTACCATAACACAGTATCAAGCATAATTACACTAATTACAGAAATATCAAATAACTGTAACTAAGGCTCACTTTCAGGATCACAATGTGCTGCTAGAAGCTCCAACTCCTGCACCGAAACTCGGTTGCACACAGTCTGCACCTGAAAACCAAATAGCATGCGTGAGTGACATCAAAGTCACCCAGTACACGTCCCAAAAAATACAAACCACAAAACCTCGGTAAAACCATAAATCTCATTTTTATCATTTTTTTTTCAAAACTTGGTTTTCTCTTTTTTGAAAATCATCCTTTCTTTATTAAACAATCACTTAGGAATTCAATTCCAATCCATGTTTTTTCAAAAGCCATGTTCCCTTTTCTTTTCTCAAAACATTTGAAAATTCATTCCAAAACCACTTTTTTTCTTTCAAAACATTCATTTACATTTCTTTGAAAAACCTTTTGGAATTCATTTTCCAAAACATTTCCCTTTTCAATATTTGAAATTTCTTCCTAAAACACACTTTCAAATTCACATTTCTGACCATATCTAGCCTAAAACACAATGCCCCATTGGACTCAAAACCAAATCATAAACACTGGCTAGCAACTGGTTAAAACATCATCATTTCTTTTCAGGATTTTAAGACCACTTCATCAGTCAAATCCTGACCAAATCACATTCCTCTTTCTGTATTCATTTCTACTTTTCTTTACTGTTGTTACCTTGATCAGGGGTAACCAGGCACACAAACAGTAGGCGAGGACTTCCTTCCCCTACCTTCCTACATTGCCGCGATGAAATTCCCCGTGCGGGATGTCACCTCCCAGGCCAACCGGCCTCAATTTCATTTTCATAAGTGCACGGGGATACATCTCTGTTTGACGCCCCAGTCGGTAACCCGAACAACTAGGTCCAATGACCCAAGCTCAGCCTACACCATCGGTGCCCGAAAAACTAGGCTCAAAAGCCCAAGCTCAGCCTACACCGTTACGAGTTCGGTGACCCGAACAACTAGGTACAACGACCCAGGCTCAGCCTACACCATCGGTGACCCGAAGAACTAGGTATGAAAACCCAGGCTCAGCTTACACCGCTATGAGCTTGGCAACCACATTATCAGTATTCCATTTCAAAACCATTTTTCCATTCTTCTCGTTGCAGGACTCTATTTCCTTGCAACACTTGACCCTCCACTGGGTTCCCAACTCAAGCCATGAAAACCATGCTTAACGTCATAAATTGGGTCTCATGCCCAAAACCACATAAAATCATCTTTTTCATTCATTAATAGGGTCTAAAACCTAAAATCACACCCCAAATCCATTTCTTTGGGGTTCCACATGCCTCCATGTCATTACATAGGGAAACATCATTCACATAAATCCACCATACCATTAAAACCATTTAACATTCATTAAAATCCATGTTTAAGCATATCAGGTTCAGGGCAAAAACGGCAGACTGAATCTCCAGTTCGGTATACTGAAATTCCCTGTTTCGGTATACCGAACATTTTCGGTATGTCGAAACTCTCTGTTTCAGTCGACCGGGTGTTTTCGGTCTGTCGAAATCAGGTATCTGGCGTAATCTGTCGGGATTTCAGCATACCGAATAAATTCGGCATACTGAATTCCTCGCCGACAGGGCACACCCCTGTTTGCAGAGGCGGAATTCGCCCAATGTGGGAGTCCCGATCGGACCCCCAAACATACACCAACAATTTCCATAAAATCATGGGGTGTAGACCCTCAAGTCTACTTCAAATCTCTCAAATCATTCATGATTCCATCAACCACGCAGTTCAAACGAAAATCAAAAGGGAAAGAGGCTCAAGAATGGCTACTGTAGCCTTCAACCCTAAAATTACATTTTTCCCACAAACATCAATCCTAACTGCATGATCTCTACATTCTCATGCTATACATCACATTCTCATTCATTCCATGATTTTTCTACAATTTAACATGCATTATCTTCATTTTCCATGCCATTTACCTACTATTAACAAAATGCTAAATAGAGGGAGGAGAAGGGGTCGCGTACCTGGCTCAACCCTCCGGCGACCCTTACCACACTCCGACAAGCCTCCTCGCGCCGGAGGAACACCACGAGCGGCTCACACCACCTCCTCGGTTGTGCCCGCTCCTGTATCTCTTCTCCTCTCTCGATCACCTTCTCCTCTCTCGCACGCCTCATCCTCCCTTTATCCTCCTTCCCACTCGCGTCGCACCAGCCGCCCATCGCGTCGGAAGAGACGGCGAGGCACGAACTGGCGTCGTTGGTGGCACGGGTCGTAGAAGGGAAGGAAAGAGACAGAAATGGTGCGGGCTCGTGAGAGGAAAGGAAAAGAAAGGAGAAAAAGAAGGAAAAGAAAGGAAGAAAAGACAGGCACGCGAATCGAGGCGACTGTGCATTCTCAAACAGGACTCTACATTAGTCCCAAATCACAAACAGGTGCACAGAAAGCCAACCACAAGCTCACACAGACAAGAAACAACAGATTATCCATTAATAAACCATTTAAGCAATATAACAATCAATTACATGGTTTACAAATAAAAATGGATAATCAGGCCCAGATGTCACATATACTTAGGAGGCAAACCATTTAAAATACAAAGTAGAAGATCTGCATCAGAAACTGAAGATTGACTCACAGCAAGTTGGTTAGTAACACTCTTAAACTGTTGCATATATAAAGCCATAGATTGTGTTCCTTTTTTGATATAATGTAATTGCTTCCTCAAGGAAAGATGAGCAGTGGAGATTCGTTTAAATCTCTCAGAAAGTTTATCTCATGCTTCCTTGGCAAATTTGACACCAATAGTGTATGGAAGTGTTGACAAAGAAAGTGTTGCATTAATCCAAGAAAGAAGAGATTGATCAACAACATACCAGTTATGAAACTCCAATGAGTTGTGATATGGAGGATTCCCTTCAATGTGATTCATGAGATTTTGGCTTCGTAATATTGACTCAAACAATGATTTCCACATCAGGTAATTCGTGCCATTAAGTTTGATTAGAATCAGATTAGCTATAGTACTAATAACAAGGAGAGAAGAAGTCACCAGAGAGGTTGCCGACAGTGGCTCCTTTGGAGGAGGAGGAAGATGCCGTGGCAAAACAAGATCGAAGTGCAGCAACACTGGCGACTGATACCATGAAAGTGCATAGCAAATGAATAAACTAAGCTTAGAGAGCTCAAAGGGAAGCGACAGATATAAGGTGGAAGAAGACTCAGATAAGCTAGAAACAATGAATGTTGTCCACTATTGAACAATGAATATTACAAGGCCTTAAATAGTTGAGCTTAGTGAATCATAACAGTCTAACTAATCTTCTAACAAACTCAACAAACCAGCTATTACAATAATAAACTAATTGACACCAACTAACTAACTGAACACTATTACATTAACAAACCAGCTAAACAATACCCAATACTGAATACCATCAGGTTTCACTTAGCAAACAAGGTCTAGGGCCAACCAAAAAGGATTGTACCTAGCCGAACTATGCCATAACTGTTGACAGGTGGTCATTAAGATCACCGTCCGTTACAGTCAAAGGAGAAAACGGTCGTGGTTTAATAGCTTTGATTCGCTGGAGTTATTGGCTGGCGTAAATCAAGGAGTCGTTACTAGAGCGAAGGGAGGTGGAGACGTTGAAGTTCTACTATAAATAGATGAGAAAACGAAAGAAAAATCATCGAAAAAAACATATATCGTTTCTTGATTAAATCCACCTCACCGAAGTCCTCATACGATGATCAACAATAACTGGCCTTTGGACCAAAAGCCATGGGGCTCAAAGCTAGACCTCTTTCCCGTTTGGTTTGAAACGTTCGGAGGAAAGATGGTATCTAATATCTTGTTCCAGACCAGGCCAGCCCCTTTGCCCATTAAAAACAAGGAAAGTTTTTTTCTTTTTGGTAATCGATAGTTAGTATTTCTTTTTATTACTTTAAAATGTTTACAACCTCAGTAGTGTAAAGTAAAATGCCCAACAAATATTACAATCCTTACAAAAATGGTATTCCGTCACTCAACAGGTGACCAGCAACTAAAAGTATGAAAATGTAAGTTTTATGGTGAATAACGCAAACACCACAGAACACAGCTCATGAGATGTCAGTGAGATACAAAATCAATTAACGAAAGGGTAATTATAGTGTGGTAAAACTGGAGTACCCAGGTCCATCTCACTTTCCTTGTTGGCCAGGTAAAAACAAGGAAAGTTACCAGCAAGAAATGTACAGAGAGAGGGGGTGGACGTAACTACTGTCATGTGTTCCCTGCTCTATCTATAGTAGGGAGCAAGGAATCCGAATTGTTGAACAGTCGAGATGCACGCGATAATAAAGAACCGAACTAACTTTCAAGAAGAGAGAGACAGAAAGAGAGCCCAAATTGTTTGGGGTCATAGAGGAAACTTTGTCCGAGTTTTATAAAATTAATTAGGTGTGATCTTACTTGCTTCTAGAGCCCGCAATACAAAGCAAAGGCATCTAAATATTCAGAAATGTAAGAAGCCTATCATAGGGTGTGAACAGAACAAAGAAATCAAAGCTTCTTCAAATAAGTTGACAGACGATGAAATAAATATATGACCTACTGGTCAGCATTATTTAATGACAATGGTAATTGGTCTGGTAGTTCTTCTTCCCTTGGTCACCATGTAGCTTTCAACTACCATTTTAATGACAAACAACAACCATTTTAATGACAATGTAAGGGCCAATGGGTCATAGACTAGTGCTCGTAGGTGGAGGTAATTGGATGCATTGCACTTGCGGAAGAACCAAAAATAATGAGACAATCGACGTAGATGCTTCAACGTGTTACTCGCCAGAATGGGCATGCATGCATCTACTGAAGGATCCAAGTCATGTGCATTATTTAACACTACGTGCGATGACATGCTTGTAGTTAATTATATCGGACATGTCGGCGTGTTGCATGCCTTTCTCAGTCACATTAATTGCCTCATAATTAAGACCGTTAATTACCTCCAGCACCTAGTGCCTAATGAAACAAATTAAGTAATCGTATAGATGCATATATAATAACATTTTTAGGAGGAGGTATATGATCAGGTAGAAAGATGCAAAGTACAAGTTAGATCAAACAATGTATGCGCATATATATTAACCATCTATGTTCTTGCCAAAGAAAGTCCATAGACTCACAGAAAACCAATTACTATGTTGTCAAAAATGATGTAAAATATTTGAAAGGACAGCATACTACGTTTTGCAGTCAAGAATTCTTAAATACATGGAAAAAAGGAGCAGCATTGTCTATTTTATCGACATAACTGATAACATCACCTACGTTATTACAGTGGAGTAGAATTCTTAGACAGTAAAGCAAGCAACTAAATCACACTCCATTCCATTGTCTGTTGATTGGTGGTCTTCGTCATGAAGACCACCGTTACAGTTAGTGTAGTCAAAGGAGGAAACGGACGATCGTTTTCTTCTTAGTTTAATGGCAATGATTCGTCGAAGTTAATGACCGACGTTAATAAGGAGGAGTCGTTATTGGAGGCGGAAGTTGGTGGAGGTGTTGTAGTTCCACTATAAATAGACAGGAAAACAAAGGGAAAAGAATGATTGGAAAACTTACATTATTTCCTAGAATTCTCCACCTCGCCGAAACCCCCATCCGACGACCTTCAAGTGGTATCAGGGCCACTGTGCCGCCCCTATCCGCGGGACACCGCCACAGTCCACACCTCCCCTGCCACCCGCGACCGTGCGCTGCAAGTGTGGTCGTCATCCACCACGCCTCCCCTCCTCGCGCCCTGCACCACCACCCGCGCAACCATCCGCGCCTCAGTCCCGTGCTTGCCCGCGTCCACGGCGTGTTGTAGGCCGACGACCACCGCTGCCCACTCTTCCACGCGACTCTACCCCTGCCTACGGAAGCCACCGCACCAAACCCCTGCATGAGTGCCGCCGATCACCGCCACCCACACGTGCCATCACCTCCTCCTCCTCCCGCGCGGCTCTATCCCTGTGCAGGGCATCGTCGCCTCCCAGCACGACCGTCGACCACCACCTTCGTGCGCCACTGGAATCCCCATTCGCCGGTGCTCTTCCACGCAAACCCACACAGCACTTGCCACACAAATCTGCCGCTGCGCGCACGTTGAAACCCACACGATCGCCGATCTGTAGAAACCCTCGCGCGCCACCCCTACTCCGCACCACGCGACCGTCCGCTTCCATTGATCGCGCACTGTCCGACATCTCCCGCACAACCTCCCGAGCAACGCTTCCGTCTTCGCACGATCGTCCAGTGCACTCGTCCGCCCTCGCTCTGCCGCCGTTCAATTTTGCCCCCTTTCCTCCTCTACAGTCTTCGGTGGAGGTTAGATTTTTTTTAAAGAAAATATATGAGGAATGATATTATTTGGTTAAATAGATTTTGCATGATTAAAATAAAAGATTAATTAATGCATGTTTAAGAAAATAATCTGATTTTAACATATGCATGCTTAATTTAGGAAAATAAATTAACTTGATTAAGTGGAATTGAAAATTAAAATATTGTTGATAGGAATTCAATTTTTGATTAAAAATTACTTTGCATGCTTTAAAGTTTTATAATAATCTTGCATGATTATTTAAAATTATATCTCTTGCATGATTTAAGTTGGAAATTGGAACTTT